>JTDE01022163.1:54930-95980 GCA_014338405.1 Paragonimus skrjabini miyazakii
GTGGAGGCAGCACGGTAGAAGCAGGAGGCCAGCTAAATTATGAGTCTAAACTCCAGTATCAAGCTGTGAAATTAGCTGGAAACGAGAAACAGTTGAGGAAGGTATAACGGAATGAATTGTGAGGTACAAGCTTAGATCTCGAAGATGCTCTACGTAGCGGAGCAACTTCCAATTCGACTGGATGATCACTTGAAGCAAACGGTGAAAGCCACTACGAAAGTAGTTTGTGTAGATGCAATCAGACTTCATACCACATGGAGTCGTTTGTGTGCAACAGGAAGTTGGAAAAGGTGTGACCAGCACGAGTGGATAATGGTTTAGAGATGTGAGTTCCAGTTCGATTACGAAATAAATGTAAACCTTCTTTGTTACGTGTCACTACTCGCGACGAGGAGTAGATTCTGTCCAATATCAGAAAGAGGCCTGAGCGGTACAATGAAGGAAAAAAATAAAACACCTCAAATGAGCGTGATCTTCATACAAACAAAGTAATGACCTGTGGTCTGCTGTCGGATTGGTCCACTACGGATTACTGCGACAAGCTGTTAAAGTTGCAACGGAATCGTAGAATAAGGGAACGGAAATAACTGTATAAAACCTCATAATGGATCGAAGGGTGAAATAGTCTTTTCCATGAAAATGCTAGAATGCATGTTGCAAAAAAGCCCTTCAAAAATGACACTAGCTGTGTTGGAAGCTGGCCTTTTTCACTATACTCACTGGATCCTTGAGCTTATTAATTACGAGAAAACGCCCCTGACCTTGAAAAGTGATTTGTGCTCAAATATGTGTCGTCTGAAGCAACCCGCCTAAATGTACTCGATTCCAATTTGGAAGAGTGTGCTTAACATAATAATGCATAGCTAACAAGAAAATAATGAAGCTCGCTTGAGTTTCGATCAATTAAGCTCGAATTTTCAAAAGTACAAGATTAACCAACATTACAACACCGAGAAACGAATAAAGCACTCGATTCCGAGTTGGTATGTGCGCATACACAAGTGAGACTTACTCATCCATGCTACTACCTACAGCGGTCGGTTGACTGCGACAAACCAACACGAACAATTCTGTTAAGCTGGTCTGCGCAGCAAGCCATTGCAGAAGCCATCCGATCCCCGGCATACTGGATACAGGACCGGAGGTATTCAGGAAATGAGTCAATGCACTTCCCAGGCTCGTGTCTTCCGACAGTAACGCATCCGAATGCGTATACAAAAAGTTGAACACCTGTTGGTTGACACTCAAATGATTGGGACCTATGGGAGTCTTAAACTAATTTGGGTGACTTACATTACATCATATATCGCTTCGGAGCCTAACTTAAGGTGGCTTAAGGGTAACGATGCCGACAATCGATTACACGGTTCTGGGTTCAAGCTGGCGTAAGATTGACCTTGACCAGATTTGTTCGTGATTTAGTGCGTCGCATAGCAGTAAACATCATTCGTTGTAAAAGCAGAAGACACACGATTAGAGGAACATAAGCGAATACAACGCATCAATCGAAAGAAACGAGGATTAGACCTACTAACGAATTACAGCAAGTGTGCACTAATAATCGTGAACAGATAATGCCTAGGATCCCTTTACAGAAGTTTTTTTAAAAAAATTCTGTGATTGAAGCGCTAGTCACTGCCTTCTCGTGAAATGAACGTTATTTAAAAAAAGTGAAAGGACCTGAAGCCATAACGATAACTGGTCAGGTCAGTCAGTTTCAAAACTGACTTCAAGCCATTCGTGAGCCAGTGCATGGGTTACTTAGATGCTAAAAACAGTCAGCAAGTGTACAGAACGCAGTGAGGATAACTTCATGGATCGTGGGCCATTGTTTATAGGATTAGAGTAAACGCAACCGCATCTACCAAGGAAATTCTCTTGGAAATCTGACTGCAATTGCCTCTACTTCACAAGAGGATGTACTGGGAATCTACATGCCACTGTCTGACTGTTAGCAGACGAATCCATCATAACAATCTAATCAGGTTATCGACAACGGCTGACGAAATCAGTCATCAACAAAGCACTGGTGTGCACGTCGGACCAACCAGGAGGAGGCGTGAAAGTGAGCGTGAGTGTCGCGCTAGCCCGATGAACCAATCAGAGCGCAACGGCTATGAAGTTGGCTTTACTTGGCCAACTGGTCGCGAAGTGGCCTAAGCAAGCGGACAGTGGTTCAACGAGTAAACGACCATATTTGGCAACTATTTCAAGCAATATGTTTACAGGCATTTCATTCATTTGTCGAACTTGAAGTCGGCAATACAGCGTGTTTTCCTGCAGTGGTGTTCTTTCTGACTCCGCGCAAGTAGATTGGGTGAAGCCGTGTAGCAGGGATCCAGGTATAGCAGTCAAGTCGTAATAGAACGTTTGGCGGAGGCGCGTTACATCACTGACTCAATTAGTCTTTCTAATTAAGTAGCAGTAAGAACCACTGATGTATTGCTGTCTGACGATGACCACTATGAAACAAAATGAGACCCTTATGTTTCGCCTGTTCATTGGGTCGCGTGTCAAATTTTTGGACGAGAAGCTCCGCTTGAATCTCTTACTTTACACGAAATCTTCAAAAGGTAACGAAAGCAGATTTTTCAGACACTATATCCACACAATGTTCAACGTTAGAGAGAGCACATACAACTCATTGTTAAGCCCATGTAATGATGAGGCTGGGTGTTTAGCCACGTGGCGCTCACCTTAAACTTTACTTTAATTCTAAGCGACTGCTACCGTCAGACAGAAAGCAGACTTGAAAAATCATTCTGATATGAATAGATTTGGAGGGATCTGAGAAAATCCATTGATTGCAGTGATTCTCATACGCAAATAACAGTCCAAACGTCTGCCTGACATACCAAAGAGATAACACATGAGCTAACTTCTCAGGTTGCAGAAAAGTTGCACGGTTAACATTCAGCTGGGTCATTGCTGGTTAGCTAGATGGTATCTAGTGTGTTCAGTTCAACCTCCTGGCTCAGTTCGCATGAACGAATACGACTTTAAGGCAGCAGTGCGAAGCTGTTCAAATATTGTCATGGGAAAAGTTGGGGCATTCATAAAAGAGAACAACCAGTGGTTACTCGTTGCATCTGAAGCATCCGCTTTACTTAGTCTGTTCAACCTACGACCGTGCAATCAAGAAGTGAATACGTATCAGAACTAAGTCATTAGACGAATATATAACCGTTCCAATAAGACGGAAACCAGAACCACCAGCGCCTAAATAAAACAAGGAAACGTATGTTATATATGGCTCCCCCGTTGTTTCAACAAACGGAATGCACTATTCTATAAAGGTCTGGATGTCATGCATATTTAAGGAAATGGCAGTGATAAAGGTTGCCACGTGAACACATGATTCTAATGGACCTCTGTTCCACTAGGAACACTCAACAAGCTGTCTATGTCGCTCGAATTAATGAGACGACAGGTGGACACCGCGCTATCGCACGACGCTATTCTAACACAACAACAGCCGAACACAAAAACGGAACACCAAGAATTTAAATGATGACTAATAGTCGTGAACTTATCCTATGACTCGTTGAATTATAACAGCTGTAGATAATTACAATAGTTCTGCATATATTTTCATTGAGAATGTTTTGTAGAACGACACATTCTAATACGCGTCCTCGACGAAACTAAATTACAAGTGAGGACGGGAACTCGTCAATACGCACGGTGCTAACATTGATAGTAGAGCATGAATGAATACACTGGTCAGACAGACAAGTATGTGAATGGTCATTCGCTAATCACTCAAACATGGGTGACCTCGTGGCAGGAGGACCGACTGCATCTGTGAAAGCAGTTTCACTCGTATGAACAAGTGCTTATATGACACAATTTCACGGTGTGCTGGCAAGTGATAGCCAGGTTCCGTCTTAATTTATAACATCGGCCAACTAGTACAGCAGACAGAACGAGAAAATGGAAATGTTTTTATCAGTGCCCATAACAGGCCATTTTAGTCAATCATAGATCAGTTGTGCATCATTCCGCATAATCAAAGAGCTCACAGTCAATGATGCAACAGAAAATAAATTCATAATCATATACAGTTTACAACTCACCCAGAGTGATCAGTAGGGTTTTGAATAGACGAACTGCCGGCAACAGAATTCCGGACCAAGAGATGCCAGTGTCTTCCGTCCCATTCGCATCATCGGCACTCACGCTGTTAAGCAACTTGTGAAGCACCAATTCATCGGAACTGTTAGTGTCAGCCAAAGTCGACTGCAGACGAGAAACTCTTCGCATCAGTGTGTGGACAACACCGCCGGTAGATTTCTGAGGTATGCTATCCACCGTAGAATACAACGCATCCAAACCATCCGCATATGAATTGGCAAGTGTTGAGGCGGAAAAAATAGTACAGCTTGCCAATGAATTGACAATGTCACTCTGGGATAAGGCCTGAAAGGTAAAATTAATTTCGGTTTAATAGACAAGCCTTAAGGTTGCAGGCAGACAGTCAAACGAAGAATCTGAATTGGCACTTAACTATCACATAATAAACCAGTCTCACTGAAGAACGTTCCAATAAACGAGGAATAATGGATGCTAACGTAAGGACGGGGCTACTCAGTCAAAGGTTTCGATGACCGCAACTGTATAGTCCTCTGTGTAAACAACTTGACGAGTGTTACTCCAACGCGTACAAATAACAGTACAAATTTCAAATTCTTGCGCATCTGTTGTTGTCAAGTGCCGTGACTTTCTGAAGTATGTAATTAATACTATGTTCTCACTTAGAACGGACGAATTTAGTCTAACCAGATGGCGTTCACTCTAAGAATGAAAAATGGGCGATTAGCAAATGCAACGACGTTTACTGCTGGTTCACACTAACAGCACGACCAGAAGATAGAAGACAACAGTGAGATTAACAGTTCGTGAAACTGTAGTAATGCTAAATGTTACACGTCATAGTACTTGGACAAACGGAATGATCAGTGAGAAGGTCTAGAGAAGGGCAATCAGGAATTCCGATGACTGCTGCACAATGAACTCAAACAGAATGACCAACCAACCTTAGCTCCGACAGGGTTCGTAGCAAGACGGCACACCAGGGACAGTTTAGCGCGATACATGTGGAATGCGGTCGTAGCGACGGTGGCAGTATTAGTCATGTCCTCACCAGATGTTACAACATCTGTACATAAGAGAGAAGAGGACGTGAGGAAGGTCTCCACCGTGCTGAGATCCTCTGGGATGCTGTCAACCAAATGCTACGCCACGAGAAAAAACGAGGAGGAAAGAGAGAGTTGAAGTCAGAACTTAACTAATATTTGAATTGTAAAATAAAACAATGATTAAACCTTATACACCAGTTAGTTTGAATTTGCACTGGAATCAGACCGATGAAACTGTGAAGTTTTGGTGTCCGACGCAAATCATAACATAAACGGCTATTGTGAGCAGAAGGGAACAAACAAGAAACAGACCCAGATCCGATGTGAAAAAACCAGCTGTGAAATACCTATTCACAATTAATGTCAACAGCGATTGACGACGGAAAGAATACCCCAGCTCAGAAAGAGTGCGGAAAGAACGATAGTAATACAGTACGCCAAAATCGAGGTATTCGACAACAAGATACAGACCATTAAACACAAACAGTCTGGTATTCGCTGCCTTCACTCCTTGGTCCCCTTGATCGTACTCACCTCAGGAACAGCCGGAGAAATGAAAAAAATACTCAAGCTGCTAATTTCCACAAACCGTAAAGTTCCCTGAAATCGCGAGCCACATAGTATATGAATCAGGAGGGTCCCAGTCTTTTGCTAGGACCTGTCTTGATTTCTCTGCGTCAAATCAACAAGCTGCGATGGCAGCAGTGAACGATTATGGGTCAACTATCCTGACCAGAACACAATTGAATACAGCGATGGAAATTGCTCGATTTTGATGAGTTTATCAGTTCATGTAATTACTCGTACTAAATACATGTACTAGACGTAACACTACCAGCATCATCGTTGTTTGCTCGATTATACCGCTCGTTGTCAGAAACAGAATGCACATGTGGATTGCTGAACAGCTTGAGATATATTAGGTCTTCCTTTGAGTGCGGCTATCTCAAGTGGCCAACCTTGGGTTCCAATTAAGCCACATTAATAAATGACATAGGAGTACTAGAAGGGTAGATAGATTACAACATAAACCCCTCTACAGTTTGCGGCCATAAACCATACAAATGTCAAAATATACGCAAACGAAGGAAGCAGAATATCAAAACCATCCTGTCGCACTTGTAAAGTGAACTTCTGCACTGGTTCCGCATAAATCCAATGTTTATCTTTGGACTCTTGCAGTCACCCGCACTTAGTGATTTGCAGATTCATACCCACACCTCTACAACATGTTGCTGTGCCCTTTCGTCAACTTCGAATAACACATTAATATTCGCAAATGGAACAGAGTAGAGCAGTTTACAGAGCGTACAGCAATTTCAAACACCATCACATCGTGTTAGCAGGGTGACATTTCTGCACAATTACGAAAAGTGTCGTAATTTACCCTCACCCTATCAAGGGTGCGCGCTACAACAGGAATAACGTAATTAATCTCTGGATCGATATTACGTTTGAGCGACGGTTGACGCCCGGGCTCACCCCATCACAATTCACGATGCTAGTTATGAGATTTGATTACAACATCCAACTCAGAGTTGGTCCATACACGCTTCGCGAAGATAATTATTTGATGGAAAAAGATAAAGAGCTACGGAGGAGTATAGCGTTGTCGGTAGTGGGCCACAAGAAAATGTTTACCGGTAAACAATAGGCAATAAGCATAAATAAGAAGGTGTTTAGGTCTAATTCTTATGTATACAGGAATAGTCTGCGTTGTGTTGCAACACAGTGAGGTAACATTATAACAGGTCTGAGCAATAAGCAGTTTAGAAAAAACAGATTACTGATGTTGAGTGAGATAAACTTTGGCCGAGACAATTCTTGGAAGCTGAAATTGTTGAATAATCAGTTACAACGGGAATATTTCGAACATATACCTTGTAAAGAGGTCAACAGTGCTTTACTAGAGAAATTGTAACTACTCCACAATAATCTTGAAAGGGATGAACAAAAGCCATCTTTCAATGTTTCTATTACCGTGATGATGATCTATATGTGCGTATGTTGAACAATGAAAACATTCGCATAACGGTATGCATCTGCAATTTAGCGACCCACGATTTCAGGCACCGGATTCATTTTGGGGTAAATACAGTTGAATTTACTGTCGCATTACAGAAATACCTGAATGAGTTGTAAATTAATATAACGAAGCAAGCTGAATTCAAAATCGCCGAATGAAAGTTAATGATAATTTCATAATTGAAAAGAAAATTTCACAAACCGGAGTTCCTATCGGTTGAATACAACTTTGATCAAATGTCACGCATGTTATCAAAGGCTTGTAGCCTCCATAAATTAAAGTAGAAGGATGAACTTCAGTGTGTCCAGCCCGAAATTCAGAAGTTTGCCAGCTCGTATCAGCCAAATGGATATCAGTAATTCAAGTGTCAAGAATGTTATGAAAATACTCTTAGTATCGGGTCCCATACTGTAGTACAGACATGTACGCACGTACTCACTAGCGACTTCAGGAACAAAAGGGCAAGCCTCAACGCCAAGAAGACGACGGACCAGAAGCGACTATTGGAATAGTGTGTACGCGCTACGGGGGAAGTGCCACCAGGGCGAATGGCAACGTACCGCTAACCAATGTGTATGAATACACGTCAACCGTGCAAATGAATGTACGTGATCGTGGTCCCATGTTTAACCTAACCCGTACGGGAGTTCGTGCAATAAACGACTTTGCAGGAAAAACGTATTTTGCGGTCACAACACCAGCATTGTTTTATTTTAAACACATCATCACAATAAATATCAATACATCAGTGGTTCACACTGATGCTTAGCTGCCACACAAACATGAAGAAGACAAAAATGCACATCCTGTACAGGAAGAGAGGATGAAAAAAAGAAGAGGTCGGGAAGGGACCTAACTACTAAAAATAGCTATGTCTATATTCAAACAATAGTAATATTAAAATTAAGGTACCAACACCTTGCAAACAAACAACCAAGCTGTAAATGAAAGTAAGGCGTCGTCAGCAAGACGGCTTCTTTAGACTTTCACTGCCCCGTATAATACAATTCATAGATGCTTTTCGTACAAACAGCAATGACTACCACAGCAGCGGTGGCCAAAGTAATCAATGTAATTCAATATTAGATACGTGAGAAGGATTTAAAAAAAGCAAAACTGATCTAAAATTACAACGTCACTCAGTCTTTGAAGATACAATCCTCTTCGTCCCAGCTCCGACCACTGTTGATATTCCTTCTTAAGTGCATAGCGATTGCTACATTCAAACCAACTGCAAACACCACGACCGGTTGTATGAGTGGATAAGACAGTGATACGAGAAAGAAGCTTTTAAGCACGACGTCCTGTGTCACATCTAACGGAGCACACAACGGTCGAAATGGGGGTTGTTCTTCGAAGTGCATTGAATGCCATCAGAAAACCAGGTACACGACAGAGCAAAAAGCAAGCACCTTATGGATCTAGAAGGCACAACACCAGAAAAATGAATACTCACCTGGAGAACCGTCTGACAACAAAGAAACGAGAGTAGATCACGAGGCGATCGATCGATGACCAGCATCAGTTCAAGTAGACTTAGCACGGCCATTTGTGTGATCGCATGCCCTCGCACCAGATCCCAGGCAAATAAACAATAAAGAGCGGGGACATCAGTATAGTCACTACTCTTAAGTAGCTCGGTTTGTGACCAATGAGAGAACTGGGGGATTTTGAAACCGGTTTTTATGGCAGATAGACATTCATTCGGGATCAAATGGACGTTGGAAAACGAAGAGTCTTCGCTGTCGCAATGACCTGAAGGAGTGCAAACGGAAGGCACAATTTGAGGTGCAGTTAGTGCATTGGCTGCATCGTGGGACACACGTGAAACCGTGAAAACACAAGAAGCATAAGAATAAAATGGATCATGCTATTATTAGGGCTTGATTTATGCTAACCAACAACTGTTATGATGCAGGATTACACCAACAGATTAGTGACACTAAAAAAACCTTAATGAGTTTATCACTAAGAATAGAAATAACATGCTTGGCTTTTGTAACCTCCGATAACAAATTTGATGGGGATGAGAAGGCGGACGAATAAAAACACGAGCAAAATTGCTTACTCAGTAATCGTCCGAAACCAAGCATGAAGCACAATGCACCGTAGAAGTTGGCGCGCATTCGTTGAGCCGAAGATTCTGTGAGACGAGCAAAAACACGAGGCATAAAAAGCATGCTTCCAACTTGCACATCGGCTCGGTGAAATTAATGAGAATTTTCGAAGTGAGAAAGTTTGACGAAAGGAAATAAGTTGGCGAAACAGACTAAAATATGGGATATGGCTGAGTGATCACGTGATTCACAGTTCAGAGAGCATCAGAGTCGAAGGATTGTTCAAGACTCGCGAACATGTCTTCTCAGTAATACAAGCAACAATATGAACAAAGGCCGAAAGGCACGCTTTCATTAAGCACAAGTCCAATATAGTGATAAGCATAGTGACCCTTCTTCAGTGACGCTATGCCAATTCATGGTTAGCTGAAGTTACAGATGATCTGCAGAGGACGCTAGGTTTGAGGGTGTGCACATTTTTGTACAAGTCTGAAAACAGACCGGATGTCAGTTCGGTGCCATGAAACAAACAGAGTTCATGAAAGAACAAGCAGACGTAAACAAGGAAGAAAAAAGTCGGGCAAAACTACGAGAACAGAAGAAATAAGCTGCTAACGTCAATTTCACACTGCATGCAATTTTGTTCTCATCTTTGTGGATTTTGTCGCATTTACTTTGGAAAGGCATTCGGATTACGATGATTACAACATCAGAAATAACGGGTGCGTGTCACTGACTACATCTTACAGCCATGCTCACTATGCCACAAGCACACGATCTCCAACACTTCCGGCCCGGCAAATGTAACCAAAATGGATACCACTTAATTAATAGTTTTACGGCAGGTTATACTTATCGTGTTGTATTTTCAGATGTAATTGAAGAACAAAAAAGGCAGATGCTTGGTAAGCGTGTACAAGACGTGTCCAAACTAGTTTAACTGATGAAATGGAACTAGCTCGCGTGTACAGAGGGATGTGAGAGACAAACGCTGTGATGTCAGTTACTGGATTTGCACAGTGTTATCAGCCTTTCAGTTGAAACGTTCTATCTCACGCATCGGATGGTATAAACAGAGAAGCAACTAAAAGAGAAAATCGGACACTTGGTGATTTGTTCGAGCTCCCTACGGTATCTGCAAGTCAAACGACGCGTTGACACCAAAAATAATGCGTCGGTCTATGAAGTCCATGAGACGCATAGAAGAGCACGTACTCAAAAGTTTCCAAAGAACTGAGTGTGCGTGGCACAATATCATAATAATCTTAACGATCATTATTATATTGTGCCACGCACACTCATCAGCTGGAAATGCTCCTCTGGCAAACCGGGGAGGGAAGATCATGTGATCAGATAATTCACTGTCAATAAAGTCATCACGTTCATTAACAGCAACACAACTAAGCTAATCATGGCAGACATGAAGTCACTCGACAGCATGGTAGCCATTAGGCAACCAAACGTTAATAGACTTAAATTCAGTCAACCTGATTATAGTTGCCTTATTGCGCCACGCCTCTTCAATAACCGAGAAATATGTGCATGCGCCTGTACACAAGGTGCGTGTACGAATATGCGTGCTCATGGGCTTGCAACTCAGAATGTACACATGTTCACTTTAGAACGTATATCTCGTTCACTTCACCGCTAACGTCACAAGTTCAACCAGTCAACAAGTCACCAGATCGAAACGCGTGTCTAGTCAATCAGGATTAACATAGTTATCCGACTCCATCACGGCCCATATTTAGCGAGGTAGATAAGTCAATTAACACAATCACGGTGACATTGATAACCGAGCAGAAGTTGTGAATGCATTCCCCGAGAACAGACAAATCCCTGTAGTAGTGCACACGTTCGCAAAAATCGCATAGCAATAGATAAAGGACTCAAGAGTTCAAAATTTGCGGCGGACATACTTAACTTGAAGCAGACAGCAGATATGTAATGATCAAGGTCCTATGAAAAACATGGCAACGTGGATAGTGTTTCCATAGTTTTTAGTAAAAGACGTATTTTTAACAAATAAGGGATAGATCACCTCCTCCATAGAGGTCAATTTGAATCATGTCCTATCTAAATCATTGTCACATTATTTGTCCGACAGCATGTAAAAAGATTGTAGACATAAATTGTGAGTGTTGTGAAGCAGCATTTCAGAGAAGCTTTTCACTCCGATGTTGGAAGACTGTTCTGTACTTCATGTGGGACAACACTAGACCTTACTCATACAAGAACATACGATCGTCAATTGGAGACTAGCAACTTGAAATCAAAGGATGAGATCCCAAATGCTTTACGTTTGTCTAAGGGTAAAACCTGAAACCTGCCAGAGGAATTTAGGCATCCACTTGTAATAAGTCGTTCAACTTGAGGGTAATTAACCTTTTCGTAGAAGATATTCCCTTAAATGAACGTGACTCAGTGATTTAATCCAAGAATTGTAGATCGGTTTTTGTTTTTCACTTCACTTTCCGTTTCAGATATTATGATTCGGAAGAGGAAATAAATCGATGTTACTGTTGATCAGGTAAATAATGCAAATGACATGTGATTAGGTAAGTTTGCTCCATAAACCGCAGTCAGGAAAATACCAACACAACCAGAAGCTACAGAATCTACTATTTAATGTTCGGATAAATATGATGTGGATTTCAATAAGGCAAGTTAGTTTTAACTGATATTGCTGTCTTACATAAAAGGCATCATCTCAAATGACCAGATAATTCACTATACGCATGTAGTGAATGCTAAGGGAAAACAACAGGTATTCTATTAATCGTACTTTAGCCCCACTGTGCATCAAGAAGACAAAATTAGAGCTTCAGTAAAGGGGATATGAAAACTGCACATCTAATTAACGGTAGCAATTATTCCCTGGAGAAAGAGATGATTCATAACATCCCAAAATGATTACTACAGAAATATGAAGTCGAAGAAGAGGATTCACATCCAACCTAAGCTTACGAAGTATAGCTCGAATGCTTGTTTGCAAGGTGTACGCATCTTGATATTATACGTTTTGAGTGAAAGAATGACACTTTAGTAGTTAATTTTCTCGACCAGGCTTGTTTATCTCCCTCATGGTGTCAGGATAGTTAAACATCAGCGCGAACCACTGACGTACTGTTATTTTTGATGATCATGACCATGATGATGATTCCTTGTGATTCGACCAACGCTGAATTCAGTGTCAGCCAACATGCACGAAGGAGCGATCTACAGCATCAAAGATTTGAGTATGAGAACCTTGCACTAAAAACAATGACTGTAACTAGCGGGACTCTTCAACATGTTCTCAAATAAATGTCACGCACGAGGAACACGAATCTTTTGTCATTTTACAATGCTACCTTTTACCTGGTTTCCAAAAATAGCAGTTTGTTAAAAATGTTGTGCTTTTATGAAGCCACACCGAAGACTTAACGATGTGTACCGAAAGCAAACGTTCATCACTTGATCAGCCAGATGTACAAACAAACCTGAACTAACGTTTAGAACATAACGCATTCAACAATTTTTACACTAGTTGAGCTTAAAGGATTTGCCCTGAATTATAACTAATGGATATCAAGGAAGCGAACGGAATGGCATTCCTGTTGGTGACTTCGACTTTCTGCTGAATTTGTCAACGAATCCTGCGTGCGAGGTTTTCAGAACTCAATATAAAAGCTCGTATGATTGAACAGAGGTTGCACCTGATAGTGATCTTGCCATATTCCCATCCCGTTTATCTATTCAGCCATATCCAATGCTCGTAATGTAATATGTTTTGACAGGGACTGCACATCACATATCGAATCCACCTCAATCAATTATGTGGAATAACTTCTAGTGAAAATGGTTAATCAAATTCCAACATACGATGCCGTAACTCATCAGAACATGCGTAAAAAGATAGCAGGAAGCCTTATAAACCTACGATTCAACACGTATACACAAGCATTGTTAGCGGAATCCAGCAGAGTGAACTAAACAAGAGGCAGTTCTATCAACCATTTTTTCTGACTAGTGAAGAGAACGACACCGAGAAAATGCAAAAAAGAGAGATGGCAACCGAACACACTTGTTTGTAGAGTTAACCGGACCAACAGAAGCACGATACGAGTGAGGAGCGAAGCCGCCTGTTTGATGTTAGCCACTGACTGTCCGTTGGTATCCGTCCAACTGGCAGTCACTTGGTCTGATGCCAGATAGGAAGCCAAATGTAGTACGGTACCCGAAGCCAACAGACGAATGGTGGACGGTGTGTTCTCACTTGCGCACAACTGGACGAGCAGACAATGACACACATTCAGAGAAACGAATGAGGACGTACACGCACGCGCACGCCTGATTGAGTCGTTGCTCGACACAATCGTACCACCGCCAAAGTCCGTCACCAGAGAAAGCAGTGCCGAAGAGGGAGAGTGCAAGGAGGTAAACGGAACCAGAGGAAAGGAAGTTGCGGGGTGGGTGGCAATCAGGCCAGAACCGATTTCGACCAACTGTCTCCAAGCTTCGAACGCAGCCTGCTTGCCAGCGTAAAGTCGAAGACGATAGATATTGCGAGCCTCAATCCATTGGTACAGGCTGGCCACATCTTTGGCCAGAACAGCGACGCCACCGCTCTCCGTTTGTGGAATAGGAATCGCCACTGATTGTACGAGATCACCCTGGTCAGCAATGGCAAACACGCCAGCCAAATGCTCGGCCGAGACTGGACTTACGTTTATTCGGGCGATCAACAATTTGAGATAGAGTCGATTAAGAAGAACACGCGAGTTCAACAAGGTTGACACCTTCCTCACAGCCAACGAGTCCGAGGCAAGAAGAGGAGAGACTACCTCACAATCCGAGATCAGCTAGATGCAAGGGGGTCGTGAAAAAAGAGTGCACTACAGCCATCAGGCGATAGTCAGATAACTTAACTTGTCGACAGAATTGCATAATGCCGATGGAGAGCACGAACAGTGTTGCCAATTTAAACGACGAATGATACCGATGATTCAAGATATTCTAAACAAGGACAGTGTACACTTTAAGTACCAAAATGTAACCTACTTCAACAGGAGAAAACAGCGGCGCATGAAAATTACATAGCAAAGTATACAAGAATTAAGTAAATAAACAAACAACGCAAACACGTAACAGCAAAAAAGAAATGTTTACATACTCCTATGAGTGTTATATTGTATTGTATATGAAATTGTCAGAGTGCATGAACAAACATTCAAGGTTAATGTACACACAACAGGAGAACAGA
Source organism: Paragonimus skrjabini miyazakii (assembly GCA_014338405.1). NCBI lineage: Eukaryota > Metazoa > Platyhelminthes > Trematoda > Plagiorchiida > Troglotrematidae > Paragonimus > Paragonimus skrjabini miyazakii. The sequence goes on from JTDE01022163.1 coordinate 69,397, forward strand.
ATATGATCACAAGCAAGTAAATAAGGCTTTCACTACTTCGTTGGATGAGTCATCCTTAAGCAATAACATGCGTGAAACAGAACCTCATTTCGCTCAAAACGACAGACTAATTTCGACTCCTAAGTTAGTTGCGACTACTTCCATTTATCTCATCCACACTATTCGTCAACAGTCTCGTGCACTTGTCAGATGTGTGTACAGCAGAGCGCATGACAAAGTACACGATGAATTGTCGTTCCTTATACATTGTGTGACCATTTAAACCAATATATATTCTCAGGACATGATAAGCAATCTAGCTTGAAGTTCGGGACCAATAACCCGCTATCTGACCTTCCCCATGCTTATCAGTTGATGTCATGCAAATAAACGCGAACAACCATTATCAAACATCTTCATACAGTCAATATAAACCGTTATTGATGACCACTATTCTCTGTCATAGAATGAAATGCCCTTTTCGGATAGTTGTGAACAGTGGTGGTTGCTTGGTGATGAAACGTTTGCAACCTAAATGCCAAGCTCGGCGAACATACCAATACCGAAATGCCCTTAATCGTGAGGTTATAAAACTACTTTTAAGAAAAAGTAAAACGCCCTTTTGAAGTCAATGACGACCCGCTATTCCATCACTAAACTTTGGCCTATCCCTTTTAGCATGGTTATATGAAAATGTTTGTACCAATCATTGGCGTATGTGGTTTCGATGAAAATGATGACCAAGGCTGTTGATGATTAACGCCATCAATGACTGTGACGAATGCCGTTTAGTGCTTACACCAGAATCTGTGGTTGTGACCAGTCGAGTATGAATAAAACAACAAGATAGGTCTGATGCAGAAATTCGTTTTTTTCTCTCAACAAAATCTGGCAGCTGTTAAAAAGCAGTTCACACCAACTGCCACTAACAACCATTGTCAGAACTATTCTTCATGCAGTATTTACTAGTCTTCATGAGTCGAGCTCGCGAAAAGTCAGTGATAACGACATTTGACTATCAGTCGCAAAGATGTCGGTTGCCGATCTTGTTCTATCTAGGTTCGGGTAGCCTTGCAGTACATGACACATACGGGACCAAACACCAAGTAGTGTAAAAGTTAGGTAGGGAGAGTTCCACCTTATTTGTGACATCATAAGTGTGATGTAGTTCAGTGTCAGCTTGAAATATTCCACTGGGTTGCCGTGCCACGAACGAGCTTGGTTTGCTAGCCAAGACACAGGCGCAATATCACTAATAAATTCGATAAGTATGAGCTCATCGTACAGTAAGACAGAAAAGTCACATGAGTACTGTGATTGCTCAACTGGATACAGAAAACCCGATAGTTCAAACAGCGCAAACGCATCACAAAGTGCAACCACATCATAACTTGGCTATCTGAATGACCTTTCTGATCGTGAACGGCTTGTTTAAACAATAGTTTAGTACAATGACAGCTGCCATCTGAAATGCGTGCTGAAGCAAGTCGTTGGCAAATCCGCCAGATGTTATCTGAACAGAATGTAAAAGTAGTATCTGATGGGATGAAAAACGCAACACACCTCGTCGACAAAGCTGGCATCGAAGGAGTGTAATTCGAATGAATCCGGACCACAGAGTGATTCGCAAACTTTCAATCGGCTGAGGAAAGAATTTAGCGTAGGTGGTGCTACAGAAATGAGAATGAAAAGATATAAGTAGATGAAATGTCAGAATAAGATATTCGGGTATGAGTACAGACAATAGTAACGTGAAAAACATCAGTCATAACAATGGTGTTGGTAAACACCGACAAGACATTCGTACAGGTACAGTACGGAAACAATTCAGATGAATTCGTACAAAACCACAACTCTTGTTGCGAGATCAGTGTAATCCTTCAATTAACAATGAAAGCTCAGAGAATGTGGATAGACAGGTTACCGAAAGTCATCCATCACTAACCAGAATACAGTGCCCCAAACGGATCAAAGCTAAGAAGCGTAAACAAAACTTACGGGGAATTAAAGACAATTAAAACAATGACCTGTTATGAATTTGGCTGATGAAGTAAGGCTGTTTTGACGAAACGTTATGCACTGCAACGATGAAAATAAAAGGCCAGCAAATTTTGAAACCCCTACATGTAGCAGGTTGTCCGTTAGTGGAAAGACTGAACGTTAAATTCAATGGCTTCTGTGTGCACAGTATACGCTAATGGCTAGAGATGAGTGGTATCTGCGATCGTCGTAGATAGATAAATGTATGGTGACCCGCCAGGTCAAACAGCACATGGTTGAGGATGTGTACTCCATTCCAAGTAATGTGCGTCAAGTAGGTATGTAATCATAAGTGCCACTGAAGGTATACGTCACACTCAGTATCCGCACCTTCATAGTAAGGAATGATCCGATAAAGCTTAGCTGGTATTCTATGCAAAACGTTAGCAACACCATGGTAATGTTTCCATTCTACAGTAGCCCTGTTTACACCAGTGATGAAGTGGTCGAGTGAAATTCCTACATTAAGTCTACATCACTTCAATAAGATCTAATGGATAACCCTTACACATCAAGGTATCCTGAAGAGACTTCCAATATAAGTTCAAAAACCGAAACACGATGACGACAGTCACTCACACTCGGTATTGAAATCCAATTCACGCTCGGAAGTATCCGCCAGCAGATCTGTCAAAGGAAGGAAGAAAAGATGTGTCACATACAGAGGGGGTACTAAAAAAAAAACAATCGGTTTCAGTTTTTGCAGCACAAATCTGTTTGCATGAGATCGACTTCAAGGCTGAACGTTAACAATTGAGTTGTCTCAAAAGCAATCGGATGTGCCGGGCCAAAACAAGTAGATGTATATGGTTACACTTTGTTTGTTGTGTGTTCAGTTAATGAACTGATGCACAAAGTTTTGAAATTTAGTACTTCCGAATCACAAATGGAACGAATATGGGAAAACCTATTGTGCGTTGTGCTGATGTTCAATATTAAGCAATTCCTTGGTTAAACCACAACGAGTTAAAAACCAAAATAGTTATCGGTTTCGCAACGTCTCGATCCTCTCAGAGAACCTTTATCAAGCGATTTAAATCAGAACATTTACAATAGACAAGCTTCAGAGTAGGCAGTCACCAACTGGCACATGTTTGTATGTTTCACATGCGGTGTGTAGTTAGGCTACCAGCAGGATGTATGGATTCACGATTCACCAGAGGTCACCAAGTGAAGATCCCCAGGAGCGAATAAGCATAGAGAGTGCTTGTGTGTGTGTGTGTGGCGTACTCTATTCCACTCTTGTTAATTATTACATCGACCAAGACCATGATCGTTGGGCAACTAATCCATTACTCTTTTCAGAAACCTAGGTGTGTGTAGTCTTCTATCCATTCTTTCCTTGAGCTTTGTTGGTGTATTGAATGATGAATCGTTTGTCTGATCTTTTTGCAGTTCAACCTTGAATTTTGTTTTTCAACTTTATCCTCTCTAGAATGCGCTAACATGCACTCACACACGTGGTGTGTGAATGGAACCTCAAGTGGTGCAGCGCAAGCCACTTGGGGTGATAGTTCAAAGCGCAGGCGTTCTCTGGCTTCGGTCACCGTGACAGGCTAATCCGTTTCGGATGCCGCCAATCATGTGTGTGTATGTAGGTCTGAATACGTTTGATCTGCGTGCGTGTACTCTGTCTGGGATAGGGGTGGGTGACAGGAGTGCCATAAACCTCTCCTACGTGGTGTCACTTTTGTTCATCCAATAAATCACGCCAAACAATTGACAATTCCGAGCCATCGGATCGATTCACCGCCTGTGATGTATTAGCGATCAGCAGGGCTTCCGCCAGTAAGCACTCTTTGTGGTTACGGAAACCACATTTAAGCACAGTCGGATGATCGAAATCACCCTGATGTTGGTTGAGGATTCCGTGTGTTGCAATGGCTGAATCATGTTCTAATTTCCAGAGTTGCTGAGGGTCGGTAGGAGGTTTCTTACTACATCATACGTGTTCTTTAATGCGTACTTCCAGTTGCCAGGCGGTCTGTCTAGTGTATGAAGCTTGACAATCATTACATTTAATTCGATAAACATATTCTCATTTCTCTGGAACTGTTTGTTTGTCCTACGCTTAATTGCTCCTGGGGATCTTCACTTGGTGACCTCTGGTGAATCGTGAATCCATACATCCTACTGGTAGCCTAACTACACACCGCATGTGAAACATACAAACATGTGCCAGTTGGTGACTGCCTACTCTGAAGCTTGTCTATTGTAAATGTTCTAATGTTCTAAATGTTCTAATTTAAATCGCTTGATAAAGGTTCTCCGAGAGGATCGAAACGTTGCGAAACCGATACCTATTTTGGTTTTTAATTCGGTGTGGTATAACCAAGGAAGTACTTAATAGTTTTAAAATCTTAAAACCATACCAAACTCAGAAGGCAAAGCATGATGATACAAGGTTTTCTTAAGAAGTAGTGTAAATTTTTGACAAAATTAATCAGACAACAAAGAAAACTACGATCAAGTATTTATAAATGTTGACTAAGCACGAACAGTTTAAAATAAACAAATAAAATTCACTGTTGCTCAATTTTTGTCAGATGCGTTCAAATCTTCTTAAGACATAGTTTCGAATATTACGATTCGAGGTCAACTGTTCAGTCCCGTTAAACATCGACAGTTAATTAATCAACTTTTCATAATAACATTCTGGGTTGAAAATCCTATGTAGATTTATAAGGATAATTTTAACGGATAAGTTAATTGTGTTCCCATGAACATACCAAATAGTTTATGGTGTGTTCCACCAGGTGACTTGGAACAATTAACTAGTGATTACCCATAGATTAATATAACACATTTAAAACGGTGCACCAGTTAAGGCTAAGTCACGTAAATATTACAACAGTTATGAACGTCTCAAAATCTACAGTTTTGACGAATGAGTGACGAGTCTAATTCCAATTCATACGCTGGCGATTGGAAACAAAATAATCAATGAACGAGAAGTCTATAATCTGCAGACTATACTTATGAAGTACTACAATTTTTTCTTTGGCACGATAATTGGAGAACAATTGTAAAATTTCCCTAAAGGTCTACAGTCGAAAATTACTGCTTCTGAGTTTAGGGTCGTGTCAATAGAATAGAAGACACTGTTGAGTGAACAACGCCAAAGGAAATGTGTGCAGTTTGTCAAGAACATTTTAATTTCGATAAAAATAACCATCGTATCGACGGAGGTGTCATTTAGCATGCGTGGCATACGTCAAAAAAATAGTCTAACGTAGAATGTACGACGAATAGTTCCCATTAAGATATCATACACTCAACAAACGATCTATATGGCACTTTCTTGCAACCGTTTATCCGTGGGTGATTTGTTTGGTCTAAACGCAGCTGTTTCACTACTAAAGAACAGCACACTCATAAACTTGTTTAAACGGTGTACATACACGGAAGCGTAAAAGATACCTGAGGAAAAAGGAAACACAAAAACAGGACCAAAAACACAAAAATGCTACATAGAGGCCCCGGTTACAGCGAACAGGAACAATAGTTTATAATGTACGTATGGCCATTCGTGCTGCACCAACGCCACCGATGGCCGTATTACGATATATATCATAAATAACGTTTCGGACTATTGTTAAGCTTTTTCACACAGAATGGATGCTCTCGTTCTTACATTAAGTTATTTCATCTGGCACAGAGCGCGAGAAGTACGGAAAAGATATTCCCTTCACAAAAAACAACAGAACATAAACATTTCATTTCCCAACAAACGGTCGAGGCATTTTTTCCTCTAAAGGCCCGGTTACCCGGTTTTCCGGGAATGACTTCATCGTAGAGGACTATCAGAGAATTAGGCCAATTAGTTACAGTCGCTTTAAACCCGTTCTGTATGTGAAATACGTGTTTATGGGTTCTTGTCCTGAACAGTCTCCATTTCGTGCGGTGTTCTACGAAAACATCTGATCCCTCCCCATTCCTCTTCAGTCGTGTAATTAGTTATTCTAAGAGTTTTCATCAAAAGTAAAAACGTGGCGAACAAGTACGTTTTCGGTGTACCATTTTCAGGTCGAGTACGACACAATAAATATGAAAGTAGTTATCAAATCAAGATTTTGTAGAACCTAATATCTGGAATGCAGCATCTACCAAATGATAAGCCGATTGACATTGAGTATGAAGACGACATTGCTCTACTTAATTCCTTCACGAATTGCATGCAAATCGGTTAAATGAAATGGCAGTTTTGAAATGTATGTACTTTGCAACCCTAGTGTTTGCAACATAGTTGGACCAGCCGTGATCTATCCTTGTTATTGTAGACAGTCTGCTGAAAACCGTCAATCGGTTCGCCTGCCTGGATAGTGTAATCGCACTAGCTTATCACACTGCTGATCGGATTCTCGCCATGGTAACAAAAGGTGGTAATGCGCTGGTCGATGCCTATAGGTTGTAGACTCACGAACACGTCCGGGATTAGCGAAAGTGAATCCGCACGCACGGCGCATGATCATCGAGACAGAGACCAGGCTTGATCGTTCAGAAGATGCATGTAGATTGTCAGTCAGTTAGCTTGTATCAAGTGGACTGAATTTGCGAGCAACGCGACAACTTGTCAGCGCATATTCGGTAATTTTCTAAATTAGCGAACGATGTAAAGCAAGTGTTATCTACAGTGATTGACAAAGGCCTACAAGTTTCCGACAGGACATCGTATATCTTGAGGGTAAGGCCGTTCCTCGAGGGAGAATGATTTGTCAATGGTTGGTGTCCAATCTCTGCACTAACTTCACAAAAGAATTGTGGACTTTAATAGATTAGCCAGCATACGGAGGAATCAAGAGGCACAACTCGGTGATCGAAATGGTGGTTGGTCTGAAGCTAACGTGGAAAGGTTAGAGTTTCAAAGTGAAGTGGAACGGTACAAACACATAACGTTAATCCCTTAGAAAATTGCAATACACAGAGTGCCCCTATAATTTCGTCCCATTTAATTATAATATTCTCCAGCATAATAAACTTTATATGGAGCCTAATGGATAAAAATTCGGCCTGCGACTTTTTATTAAGAATCGTTCGTCCGTCATAGAAAAGAAGTGCTGTTGAGTTGACAAGAAAGAAGATATCGTTAAAATTTTAACGAGGGGTCAAGTTACTATTACACCAATTTTCACAAAGAACATCGTAAATTAGAATCTGGGTCCTGTTTAAAGACGTCAGTATTTAGGATTCAATGACTGGGTGGTATTAAACCTACAGTATGTTGCATTATATAAATTTGTTGTCCACATTAAAACCCAACAAAAGCGATTTCGAAAAGTATCAAGAGGTAAACGTTACACGAAGTTATCACGAGTAGCATTAGCTTTAGTGGGCACACAAATTAAATGCATGAATACCAAATGCCACGAAATCGAACATCAGAAACGTTTATAGGACGTACCGCCAAAGAACAATTTGAGCAATTTGGAAACATAGGAACGTTGACTGCCATGAGCCGCGGTGCGCAGCTCAATAGCCAAAGTACGCAAGAACCAACTGGCTTGGTTCAGTGATAGAAACTCCAGAGCTAGATAAAACGAAAAAAAAGAGAAATGACAGTAAGAATAACCTAAGTGGCAAAAACTGCGAACTTAAAAATAAACCAAACTTACCGGTCTGAGGAGAAAGATTGGTAATAAGCACGGAATCGTCTGAGGTAGTCACGCCGGGATCGGGCAAAGAAGCTGTCGGTTGGTGCATTCCAAACTGCAAATGCTTTGCCAACAGATCGTGATTTCCGCGAAGAAAACGTAACACCGACTCGGAAGTTAAAGGGCTTGCAGCAAGTCGATAAATTAGCTGCCAAGCCATCGCCAAACTCCACTGCAATGTAAGTGCAAAGTGTTTTGGAAGCGAGGTGACAGAAGCGCCCAAACGGAGTCCTGTGTCGATCAAGTCAATGATGGCGTGAAGGCAAGTGCGAGGTTGGTCGCCAATACCGGCATCCTGGAAAAAAGCCAAGTCAAATAGTGATTGAGATGGTAAGCTAATGAACCAAAATAGCTGTAGTGGCTAAGGTATCAAAAAGCAAACGCACCAAGCGTTGTGCCAAAAGTTAAAAGTGTCTGCACGAAAACAACGGTTACACGTCGAGTCAAGACAGCATTAGGTCGTCTACGCTTAATAAGGAGTGTTGTGGATACCCTCGAATCATACATGCCGTTGGACGAAATTTTCTAAATGCGTGGAAACTACTGTTGCCACCCATCTATCATTGAATTACCATAACACAATAATATTTTTATAGAGGTAGGAGACTATCAGCCTTCATTCACGTCTTTGTAGCATGAGGCCCCTATAAGCATGACCTCAAACATTTGTATCATGTGAACTCCATATTGTGTCGTACATCCCAAGAGTTATTTTCATTGTGAATGACATTTCGAACAACGAAATCAGTGCTCGTATTTTTAAGTGTATCACAGTGATGAAAAATTTGAAGCATTTCTGATTTCAAAAAAGTGTTCCGCTCAAACTTATGATTCCCACGAACAAGAGTACAGCTAGAGAAGTTTAACTTCAAATCGGCTAAAAATCGAGGAAACAAAAATTACTAACAGATAGGATCATCGAGGCTTATGATCAATCGTGCTGTTTTCATTACATCAGCGGATAACTGACGGTTTTTTGATTGGGAGAATAAAACGCGTTCACTCACACAACACTTGAATATTTATGATGTAGTATGATTAGGCTGAGTACTAAGGGGGATAAAACTATCGTTTGTCGAACCGTGAACGCTATGCAGCATCTACTGCTAGGAGCCATAGAATAAAAAGTGTTAAATGAGTGACGCAACAAACAGAAAAAATACCAGGAACTACTAAAGTGAGTCGTATTCATTGAGAAGTTGAGAATGGGCATAGAGGTTTTATGAGTTGCGTCAAAATTCCTTTTTCTCCCTCCACTACTCGATTTGGACTAATTCTCTTACTCGCAGTTTCAGCCGTACCAAGGACGACGAAGAGTTCAACGTTAATGACATGACGGGCGAAGTAGGTAACCCAACAGTGTGTAACTAGCCGATATACCTGGAACGACGGATAGAGCACATATGCACAAAGTCTAAGTGATTCAATGCGTCAACTATTTCGCTTCGTGAACCCAGTTATGTGTACATGGTATGTACCAGCAGAAGCGGAGATTCGAAAAGGAACGCACATCCTCGAGAGCCTTAAGGCACCTGGTTTACACCATCTTCCTCTGGCTCATAAAAAGACAGTGCACACATGCCGTTGGAGAATTAGTTATTGTTCTGCAAGTCTTGGAATACCCAGGAAGGTCCATCGGCCTGGGGAAAATCGAAACCCGGTCTCATCATTAGGAAGAACATGCGTAAACTGTATAGTCAATATGACTACCGATGCGCACAATTTGTTGGTACCCCGTATGCCCATCGGGTTGTCCGAGAGCATAGCAACAGTGTCACGAGGAGGAAGCCAGACGTCTCGCAGTTGTGAACACATTGACCAAGACACCACTCTTCATCAGTAGCTACCAACGACCAATGGTGATCAAGTTCTTGAACATCAAGATGACTAAAAGTCTATTCTGTCGACATAACTGCCACTGGTATTGCTTAGTAATGAATGGAGCACATGGTAAGTATGTACTCATTTTAAGAACACTATAAATGCAAATCACAGGTAGAGAAGGGATTAACGGCATGCTATCGCCATTCTTCGCCGTCCCCTAGCAGGGCGGGAGAAAAATTCCGACTCACTCCATTAGTTTCGCAATTGATGATGTCCTGCACAAACCTCTCAATGATCACAGCAATGGTAGCGTGGAACTTTCATTTGAGAACAGGACGGTAAAATTACCTTATATCGATGGCATTGCCTGGATATGTACAGGTAGTCAAAAACTCGATAGACCGTTTGGCGATTGAAGTATCACGATACGCCCATAGTGTGTTGTTTGGATGCAAAAAGATCTCAAGGCTGGCAGGGTCCTATGCCTGTAATCACCGCGTTTAGTCGATTTTTTTCTACTCTGCGAGTTACTTTACAGCTGGCGGTACTGTTAGAGAACTGATCTTTGTACAGATCGCTAAAACCCGGTTGCATTTGCTAATCTGAACCGCTCCCAGCGTCGGTATGGCATTGATCGCTCGTTACACAGCAGTGTATAGGATGAGAGTGCTACGAAACCTGGCCACTTTGTATCGATCATATCCGTGAAACATCCGTTTTTGACAAGCGTTTTTTCTAAAACAATGCTCGTGATCAATTCTGAGATTCGACGTGTTCGCAACGGAGAGTTCTGCCCACAACCTACCAGATTACACCTTCCGAGTATGACAAGAAAAAATCAGCACGGTGAGTAGCGCACGATTTGGCGCAGGAAAGGGAAGAAATTGTCAAAAATGTTAGTCCAGGCAAAGCTTCAAAAGATGCTGAATGTCGGTAGGCCGATAGATCTGTTCAGTGATGATTACTGATGTAGTCAAACGTATTACCAATAGGGGAAGTATTAAAACATTTTTTCGAGAAATTACATATATAAATTCTGTCCGCTGTCGCTAGCACTTGTCGCAAAATGAGTATCGAAAAATCCGATCTTAATGGCTGTTTGGTTGTATTCTTTCATTTCGTCTCCTGATGTGCCTCCGATTTACAGTGCACATTTCTATACATTCCTAACGGACAGAACTCGAAAAAGAAATACAGTAGATACAGTAGATTCCCGAATAACAAAACTGTTGCTTTACAGAAGATTTCACCGTACGATTGACAGTTCAAGTGTTATCTGCTAAATTCCGTGAACCCAAGTGCGGTTTCAGACAATTTAAGGATACTCACGAGCGATGAGGTGAAACCGTAAAAGATTCGGAGATGCAAGCGGTCGATCTAGCCGATTTGCAGTTTAATTCGGCCAGACCAAAATTCGTTTAGAAAAACCTTGTTCCGCATATACGATACACGAATAAGGGAGGTGCAACCTTCTAACCAAGGGGAATTTAAACCAGGGAAAAAACGGATACCACAATGACATCCAAATAAGTGGTAACACACAAGAGGGAAAGTAGGAGTAGTTTAAAGAACTAAGTGGTATCAGTTCATATCAACGCAATATTATCAGTAGACCCCGACCTTTGCTGCTACCTTGGCGAGGTGGTCGGGCTTGTGTACTGTTTTGATCCGGCGGGCTATGCTGACTAGGACTCCGGTCCTTCCAGGTGCAACCTTGTCAGACAGGCCAAAGGGGAGCAGTCAGAAGAAAAGCAGTTACACTCATAGGATTGTATGTCGCACTACTGACCGCGTAGGAGTGCTTAAGTAGTGAGGTACGATCCAATGGGCATACAGCAAAACTATTTTCATAGTTGCGGCACTGCTGTCTTCTATATAAGGAAGAAAGGGGTTAGAAAAGGTACCCTCAAACAAACAGCACTCCGATCGCCCAACGGTTGACCGTGACTGCTCAGAATGAGACATCAGTGTCTTATTCACTGCGCCCTCGAGCTGGGCAAGCCCCTCATTGCCAGGTGAGTCAGACTCTTGAGTCACTGGCTCTGGATGGGGTCCCACAAGAAAACCCTGTGTCTTGTTGTCTCGCAGGTCAGACTTTTGAGTCAGAGACTCGGGGTGGGGTTCCTCGAGTAAACCGCTTTCCGCGACATAAACGACCTGGAAGTATCAGAAGTTATCGTTTTCCCGACAGCGAGATTATTCACCCACCACGACATTCTCCTTTCTATTTTGCCCTCTAAGTTTTCTGCCTTCCATAGGCCTTCAGGCGATAATTGTTTTCTGAGGCCAAGACAACTAGTAAACATTGACGCCTTCAATGTCCGCACTCTCCGACAAGCCGGTCAGCAAGCTGCTCTGACTAGTACTCTCTCAGGCCTGGGTATTGATGTGTGCTGTGTGTCGGAGACGCGAGTCTACGATTCTAGCACGGTTATCCATTTGAACTCACCCCTAGAAAACTGTCGATCCAAGTGCTTCTATCTCAGGGATTCTGGTGACGCTGAAGCTGAATCTCGCGGTCACGCTGGAGTTGGAATCGCACTGAGTTCCAGAGCAGAGCAATGCTTGCTCGATTGGATCCCAGTGAACAGCCGCTTATGCGCTGTCAGACTCGAAACGTCGGTTAAAGTCTGTCCACGCAAATCAGAAAGGCGTTGTATGTTCATTATATCGGCGTACGCTCCAACGAACAACTGTTTAGATGCTACCAAGGATGCGTTCTATGACGCCCTCGTTGACCTTCTGAGGCAAACTAAACATTCAGACATCATCATACTAGCGGGCGATTTTAATGCTCAGATGGTCGTCGTTCTCCACATAAGAAGCGGCTGGGAGATAGGTTTGCTGTTCAAGCACAACGCACTGACAATGGCGAAAGACTACTACAGTGATGCGGATCCCACGGTCTACTGATTTCGAGCACCGCATTCCAACAAAGACAAAAGCACTGTGTTACTTGGAAACTTCCGTGTGCCTCCCAACCGTGGACACAGTTGGATCATGTAGCAGTTAGTTACAAATGGCGCCATTCTGTTAAGGACTGTCGTGCCTTTTGGAACAACCACCTGGACTCGGACAATGCTGTTGTGCATGCCCGTTTTGTTTTATCATTTGCCCAGAAGATCTACGCTCGTAAATGCAAGGTACTTAACTGGCATTCGAGCGATGAGGATGTAAAGAATGCTTACCAAAATGCGTTGATGAAGAAGTTGCCCAGTTCGAGTCAGATGATGGATCCTAATGAACACTGGGAACATATCGCCAAAGCTATTAAAGCATGCGGTGAACAGGCATGTTCCGATGGAGCTGTTCAGTTGCGACAGAACTGGATTTCTGTCCGTCGACAAACCTGATGAACAAGCGTCGCTCGATCCCACCCGATTCAGAATATGAGGATGACCATCGAGAACTTAAACGCAAGCTGACTAAAAGTTTGTACAAAGACTGTGAGCAATACTTGGTCGAACAATCAATAGAGATGGAAAGTGCCTTTTTATCTCGGAATAGCAGAAAGCTGTTTTCCCCGATCCGTGGTTGTACTGGCCGTCGAGTCGGTGTAAGTGAAGCCCTATGTGAAAAAACGTGGTTCACTTATTACCAGTCAATCGCGTCGACTTGACAGATGGGCTGAACATTTTGAAGAACAATTAAGTTGACCGTAACCAGATCATGTGGACGACGGGACCCCATTGGTCAGTTATTGCGTTCCAGATGGCTTTCCGTCGGAAGCTGAAGTGGTCCTGGAGCTCAAGTCATTGAAGCGTAACAAGGCTCCTGGACCAGACCACCTCCCTCCTTCTCTTTTCGAGGATGGTGGAAAGAGGTTTATATCAGAACTGACAAAACTCCTCCGAACGATTTGGGAAACTGAAGAGGTACCTCGTGATTGGTGACTATCAACAGTAACTTCCATTTTCAAAAAGGGGGCCCGAAGTCAATGGGTCTATAGCGTCCAAGTTACTCACTGGCCTCATTCTACGTTGGCTCACTAAGTTCAGATAAAGCCAGATACGCGAAGAACAGGCAGGATTCCGATCCAGTCTGGGGTGCGTTGAACAAATTTTTACCTTAACACGGATCTCGGAACATCGGCAATCTTACAGACAGCCGATTGTCGCGGTCATTTTGGACCTGAAGGCTGCTTTCGATTCAGTTGCTCGTAACGTTCGCTGGAGCTGCCTTCTCCGCAAGAGAGTACCAGAGAAATACGTGAATCTATTGAGATCATTGTATGCCTACTATGCAAGCAGGGTAAGAGTTTATGGACAACTGTCTCGGGCGTTCATCACTTCTAGTGGTGTTCGTCAGGGGTGTCCGATTTCCCCCTTCCTGATCAATTCTGTCATGGACGCCATTCTGGAGGGTTCGCTTGAACAGTCCAGTGAACTTGGTGTTGAGCTTCTTTCTGGCGCTAGATTGACCGATCTGGAGTACGCGGACGACATTATTTTACTCAGCCCCTCTGCCAAAAACATGCAGACCATGCTGGACAGGTTGAGCGACCGGGCTGGTTTGTATGGAATGCGCTTTGCAACTTCAAAGTGCAAAGTGTTGCAAAAGACTGGGGCATTTCAAATTCCACTTTCTTCATTGCAGGTAAACCGCTTGAGACTGTGGACAGTTTCACATACTTGGGTTGCACTATCTCGTCAGCCTGTAATATTGCTGATGAGATATCAGCGAGGATCTCAAAGGCACGAGTTGCCTTTGCCAAGCTGCGTCATCTGTGGCGACAAAAGATGTTAGGTTTTCGCTGAAAGGAAGAGTGTAATGCTTGTGTGCGTTCGATTTTGCTTTATGGTTCGGAAACGTGGCCTGTTTGCAAGGAAGATATCAACAGGCTTGTTGTGTTTGACCATCATTGTCTACGCCAATTGGCCCATATTAAATGGATTGATCGCGTGAGCAGTGTGGCAGTTCGCCGGCGCGTATTCCAGTACGCTCGGGATGCGCGATCAATTGGTCAATTAATCACGGTACACAGCTTGCGATGGTTGGGTCACGTACTTCGTATGTCATCTGATCGTTAACCGTACCGGGCATTACATACTGAGACCACCAACAGTTGGGTAAAACCGCGTGGTGGTCAACCAACAACGTGGTCACGAAACATGAAGAACCTGACTGTTCCAGCAAGTAGAGTGGGCAGGTATCGCCTGCCTGGATGAGGTCTTCGTGATCACTCAAACCGCTGGTTAGAGACGCTATCCGAGATGGCGGTGTGTCGCAGTCAATGGCGTACCTAATTCCATACCATTTCTAGTTCTTCCGCTCAGACTTTTATTAATTTTCAAACTTCTTCGTAGCGTTTTCTTCCAAGATATTCCACGTCACTGTTGAAGTGAACGGCGGCCCGAGTCACAGTACCTTTTGGTCAGACTCACGGTTGCTATTATTATTATTATTATTATTATTATTATTATTATTATTATTATTATTATTATTATTATTATTATTATTATTATTATTATTATTATTATTATCAGTATGCAATAAACGTGTAGTAAGTTGGTGACCTCTGAAAGGTTTGGAGTAGTTTAACGGCCATGAGGCTCAGCTACCAATTACACGGTCAAGAGTTCGAGATCAGCTGTCGCGGCCGCTCCTGACTATTATCGAGCGACCCGATTATATTCAGCCCGCGTGTAACTTGGTATGTGACGTGGTCGTAAATACCTTGTGGTTTAAAGGCTGAAAACCAAAGCGTCTGACAATCAAAACGGCCTACGGTGCAGACACTTCAGTCAGTTGAATCCGTGAACAAAAACTTGACGATAAGCAAATTAGTCCCTCATGACTAGATGCTGCATTGAACATCACCGCATGCAGTCACATGGTGAGACCCATATAGCAAAGTCACGCTACTCGTCAGAAATATCATATCCTTGAAATGATTCAGATCAGAAGCCACGAGAGAGCTTTCGATAGGTTCCCCTAATAACCGTGTGGGAAAGAGCTTAAGGTGTGTCTCAAATTACGGTAGGGTGGGTATGAATTTATTAGAAACTGATGATAAATTGACTAAGATTGAGAGAAACAACGGGCACTAAATAACCAGTGAAAGCTTACCTGAAGTGTTGTTTGATTAACAGTCTGAGCGCTATCTACGCGGAAACCGAGTAGCCAATGAGATAAGTTCGGAGCCGGAAAATCAAGTGAGACCAGTAGGATGTGTAAGAGATGCACACCAAAGGGTAGGGGCTGTTGACCGATCAACCAATCTGAAAGGGTGCGGGTGGACAGAACAAATACCAGTGACCGAATTTCACTTAGGTAGGGAAGCGCAGAGGAAAAAATATGGTCACTCAAAATAGTCCGAAGCAAACGTCAGTGGTTTCATCTGTACAAAAATCACAGAAGAAATGTCAGTATCGGTAACGACGCCAATCACAAACCGCATTGTCCAAAGTTCCAGCTCAGTTACCGCAACGGTTCCGTCTGGGTTTTGGTAGCCTGACGCTATTCAGCCCATATTGTGGGGGATTGTCAGGCAGGAAGTACGAGCATTCCAGCTCTCGGCCGAATACACCAACGCAGGGGGGAGGTGCGTTCAAACACTTACGGTGAGTGGATGGAGAACGGCGTGGGCGACCGGATGAGTCATCGCTCGACCGGATCGGACCAACGGGCGATGATTAGCAGGCAGAAATGCCCCGGATAGAAGAGGCCGAACACCCACCTAAACCGGGTAGAAGTGCACACGACGCGTGAACGGAAACCTGGGGGTGTTGTGGACTGGAATGCTGACTCATAAACGCGAGCGCGCGCGGAGCATGTGAGCTAGCGGGTTGGACAATAAAGATTGTGCTTTATTGGACGCCTTTTCGCTACAATATGTGCCAAACGGTAGCAAACAACTTGTAGTCAAAAAGGCAGAATATGAGAGGAAATTAAACGGATAGCCGTTAAAAACCGATCTTCTGGCGTCCACTGTTTGACAAACGTTGGTAGCCACTGGCAGATAAAGGCTGGAAATGGTGCACATTGTGCTTAAGACCTGCTAAAAACAGGGGTCCAGTTTACTCAGTCTCAAAGTGTTACTTTGATAAAACCACGAAAACGACAAGTGTTCGAAAATATGTGTAACAGGTGAACACAAGGAACTCAGATTTGAAAGTTTCACAAAAAATTAAGCCAGAATTGACATATGGGGAAACAATCCGAAGAACGATGGAACGTCCAGAAAACTACCAAAACATTTAAAACAATACCAGTAATGTGCGAATATGATCGGCACGATGATCAATAATTAGGTTTCAAGTATTTTCAATTATTGACTTCACACTCGAAATAAGCGAGTTGGTCTTCAGTTTCGTGTAAACAAAAGATAGCACAGTGCATAACAGAGCGGACAGAACAGAAGGGACAAGCCAGGAGACAAAAAGGAAAGATGCTACACTCAAACATATTTAGATGGTTATCAACTTAGCAACGTTATTCAACGTTATTCACATGCGTGCTCGCAATACTACGTGAACAATGCAAAAAAAAATATTGCGTGCACGGGAAGCATTGGACGTGCGCCTGAGGAATCGACAATATAATGGGATGTATCGAGGACCATGTACAACAGCTATCTAGGCAAACGACGGTAAACTGACATTCAGCGTGCCCTGTCTCAGAAATTCATTGTTTTCATGATTGTCTGTGTTCTAGTGATTAACGGTGGCTCGCGTGAACATTCGTTCGCAAACCTAATGATGGGGATCTCGGTCGAACTCGATTCAAGATCTTCTCCATATCACAGCTGAGCGACCGACCTGACGGTTGAGCTTTCTTTCAAAACGGAGTCGGTAACTAACGTCAAGTTAATGATAAATGGATTGAGAGTAGCATTACAAGCAACCTGTAATACTCTACGTTTCAACCATTCCATTTATCAATAACACAACGACGCCCAAACTGTTTGACTTCATTCGTACAAAATTTTGTGCGGATATCTTACCAGGTCAGGTTACATTCATAACATGGATCACGAGTTCCAAAAAAAAAGTAAGCGGATCTTCAGTATGTGCTTTTGTGCACGTTCAAGACGAAGGCATAACGACTACACGCCAATCAGTAAACAGATCAATCAGACAGGAATCTCTGCCTACAAAAGACACTGATTACGATTCAGTGACACAGATGTCTCAGATCATTTGGCTTCCAAAAGAACTATTTCAGTTTACCAAACCTCGATGTTATAACGTTAGACGGTAGGTGCACCGCAATGCCATTCAAACAAGAGTATGTGAGCCAAGCAGTGGGTAACACAGGAGATACGAATGGCATTGTACACCCCGTCCCCCCAAACGTATGGTTGTCCATTGAATGTCAGTTCCAATTTCATTCTAGACCATGATTAATATAATAGCTCAGGTGTGTTTTCAGAGGTGAAGACAGTGGTTACCAGAAGAGGAAAAGCAACCTGTCGAGTGACAATTGCTACTGATTAGCCAACTGTTATGTGCAGACACAAAATGCGTGGTTAGGTGGTGATGAATATGCACGGAAAATCTAGCCACTTACCAAAAAGCCAGTTAGCCACACCAACGGGACGGCAACAGCTGGCAGAACCGTACGACGAAAGCGACTGGCCTCCATCCCCAGTGGTAAGCAACGGTGTCAGCACAGAGGGACTGGTTGGTGGCCAAGCAGCCAACAGTTCCCAATCGCCCAATGCGGATGACCAATTGGGAAGCTGAAGGGGAATGGCGGCATATAGACGGGCAGCGCGTGTGGCCGGATGAGGGATGGAGATGGACGAAAGACCAAGACAAGTCAATTGGGTACGCTCGATCTCCTCGTCAGAACCGAACAGCCACTCGTCTGTGAAACACATGGTCACACCATCTGTGTCTGTTGAGATGGAAGATACGGTCGTCAAATAAGGTCGCTGAACATCTGATAATCCAGCAGACATAGGCCATTTGATCAGGGAAGAGAACGCGGTCATAAGATGGCGTTGTGTATCCTGAAGAAAGATACAGGAAAAAAACGGCCTAACTTCCATACAACTGCGGGAAGAAAAAGTTGCCCGCTTGGGAAAAAAGGAGGATAGACGTGGAACGTGAGTAATGGAAAACTCATTAGGACTCTAATATCAAATGTTAGAAGGCCTACAGCTTGCACAAAAACAAATAATCGAGTTGCAAACGGAAATAAGAAGACTCCATTGTAACTTTCACCTTCCCGATATACGAATTACCTCAAATTCGCAAGTGAGTCAGTCAAACAGAAACATCAAGCATTTCAGTGAACCTGTACACCGCTTACTACTTCAATGACTTCGATTAGAAAAGTCACGAGTTCTCAAAAAAATTATCATCATTATTATTACCATTATTATTGTCTCAGTGAATCAGCGACGTATGCTGAAGCTCAAATACCAAGAAACCGTGATAAAAAAAAGTCGTGGTTTGGAAATTAAGTCATAGGAAGAGATGAGATGCATTTCACAAAATCGGACCGTCTGAATCAGAATACACACATACTTTGCATGAACACAAACAACCAGGTTGCAAGTGAACATAGAATGGTACCCGGAAGATGCTACCTTATGGCATTCGATGATCCACTACAATAGCCATAATAACGAAAGCTTTAAAGCCAGCGAATCTGACTGGCCACCATCTCCGTTAACGTCTCCAGCAATAGGCTGTTTGAGCCATAGAAGAGCCACATACACGAACATCATTGGCAAACCAACTAGTAGCTGTCTAAACTTTCGTAAACCAAGTCAACACTTGCTATGGTAATTAAACATCAGTAGATCTCATTGATGTATTGCCGTCTATGATGGTGATAATGATAACCATCTATTCATCAGCCAAGTTAGGCTCCAGACTACTCACAATTCGAACTATCTGCAAGTGATCCGTCAGTCTTATCCCGAGTTTTACTCAACCGGCAACGTTCTAAGAAGATGGTATTTTAGATTCCAGTAACACCGACCATCACAGTGTTCTTTTTAATATAGACTGAGCTCTATTTCCATTTGGTCACAGCTCTCTCTTCACAGAGTTTCAGCCAGCCTCCATCGAAAGTAAGTCCTGGGCATGAGTTAGAGCTCGTCAATAGCAAAAGAGCGAAAGTCAAATCTATTCCATCTAATCGAAGGGGGACTGGACTGAAAGTTGACCTGAATGCGAAGGCTGCGAACATATGTCACTAGTGATTAATGTGTGTCAACCGAAGCTCCCGATACGTATTAGTAATTCACCTTAATCCTCTCCAGCCTGACAGTTT
Organism: Paragonimus skrjabini miyazakii; assembly: GCA_014338405.1. Lineage (NCBI taxonomy): Eukaryota > Metazoa > Platyhelminthes > Trematoda > Plagiorchiida > Troglotrematidae > Paragonimus > Paragonimus skrjabini miyazakii. The sequence continues at coordinate 89,121 of JTDE01022163.1, forward strand.
TAACAGCCTTAATTCTTACTTGGAAATGACCACTTGAATAACCGAATGCAACTGAATCCCGACTTCAATCGTATATCATTAATAACCGTTAACCCTGAGCCCTCCTTCAAAAGCGGTGCAGATTCGCTTATTTTTGTTTGCAAACGATGCTTCATTTTTGTACAGCAACTTTTTGTATCACCTTTGTATTTTGTTGAAATTGATAAAAAGTGACCTTGCAATTCAATACAAATTTTGTGCACGTCAGTCTGCTCTTCTCTCCGTTGCGCAGTCGTTTGGCGATACTACACGGATCTATAATCCAATTTTTTAGCTCCATTGTACTACGAACATCGTCGCATCTCTGATCGCGCTTCAGCAGTCCACGGCAACTTCGTGATATCACTCACTTCCGGATACTGGTAATTTGGAATATTGTAGTGGTCACCTCGAACACTTGTGAACAATTTTCTTTGAGTCAAACCCTTTTGATTACCATAACTCGCTGGAACTTTGTAATTATTTTGTCCATTCGTTCATTTTATTATCACCGATAGCCTAGTGAGGTATACTCGCACTCGCCTAGTCTCTGCAGTAACTAGCCCTGACCACTACATATTCAATACCGGGACTCGAACCACGGACACGCTGATCAAGAGGCAACCGCGTTTACCACTACGCCAGTGACCTCACATTCGCTTGTGAGTAATGATCAGGTTGCCCGATCGCCTCGAGAGGAGACACAGTTACTGTCTGCTAACTCCAATCGATGACCCCTCGACCAGGACTTCTCTCCAAGTTGAAATCACATAAATCATTGACTTATTGAGCGATATTTGATTACTGAACAGCGTGTCCGTGGTTCAAATCCCGGCAGTGGCGTTGATATGCACTACTGACGAGCTCTAATGAGAGCAAAACTCGAATCTAATGCCTCTTTTCGACATGGGCCGACTAGAAAGTCTATGGGAATGCGACAGCTGCGATCAGTTGTCAGTGATGTTCAACTTATATGAAAATCGAACAATAATTTAGCTTTTTTGGATGTACTCATTACTAGACGTGCGGATGGCACGTTACGGCGCTCAGTTTACCACAAAGCGACATAGAGTGGTCAATATCTTCAGTTTTTCAGCGTTGCTCCTATTGCATACAAACGGGGTTTGGTTAAGACACTGTTTCATAGTGCCAGGTGTATTTGCACCCCTGATACACTGCAGATGGAACAGGAATTGCTGAGACAAAACGTTACTAGCAAATGGATACCCCGACAAATTCATAGGGGCACATAATACGGTGAAGAAGAGCACTGAGCCTATACTGACAGCTCAAAAGAAGGATGTTTTCTTATTCTTGTCATTCAAAGGTGACCACTTAGCCAACGACATAAAGCACAAATTAAAGTCGGCTCTGGCTCGAACGTATGCGGCTGCGCAGTTGCGCCTAGTTCAAACCACCAGATAATCAGTTCTCCGCAATCGCGAATGTAGCTTGCCAAACTCTTCTGTTTCCCACGTTGTTTACCAGTTCACTTGCAGTTGCAGTGACGTTGACATAGGCAGAACAGATCGACAACTATCTCAGCGAGTCGCCGAACATATTCCGAAATGGTTGAAACAACAGATGACGCACCAGCCTCAACTTGTTGCACTGACGACTCGGAAACCAACGCCATCGATTGCTAAACACCTCATGACAACAGGTCACCAAGTCGACCCATTAAACACATTTAAGATACTGTTGCGCAATCGAAACCCAAAGCTTCTAGCTGTCTGTGAAGCGATGCTCATCCGAACTTACCAACCGAGGTTGTGTGCACAAAAGTAGTTGAGGCAACCTATCGGGTTGCCATGATCGTGATTACATAATACTTGATGTGCTTATATGCGTGTCTAATCCCTGTCTGTCCTTATTCGTATGATGTATATGACTTGTACGTTTTACGTTTGCGACTGATGAGAGTAAATGAAATGCTAACATATCGCAATATGTCTTCTTTCTGCTCTAATCACACTTACTGCTAAAGCAAAGTTGATAAGCCCACATCAATCAACTCTTTCTTAAAGTTCAACATCCCACTTTCGCATCTGGCGTTTGAAATCCCCCTGCACATCCCTACATTCAATCAGGCTCAGTATCAATCACTGTGTGCACTCCCATTGGTTACATGGTTCTCCCGTTATGATTGGCGGTCCTCTTGCAAGTCTTGCAGTCTTCAGAGTTTATCAAAAATAGGTAATATTTCCTTATCTGACCATAAAATCCCTTTTGATCATTAGAATCCACCGTAAATCCTCAATGTGCTTCTTATTCGCAAGCTCAACGTTAACGGCCCGAACTTGTGCATAAAGGGCGTCCGAATTCCATCGCATTCCGCTAGGTTTGTAATAAACAGAAAGTTGTTTATGAATTTGACAAACAAGTCGCCAACTTACATAAACTGAAGAGTTTATCCTCTTCGTTTTACGTTCTTCTTCTTCTCTACACGCACTACTTTCGGTTCATTGGAATAGCGTGTGCGCCAAAACCTTGATCACCTGTCAGATGAAACCGACCTCCTGATAACGACCGGATAAGTCCCATCAGATAACTACCTCAAGTGTGTCTTTGAAACGGAATTTTCCAGTTAGATAACTTCACTCTAAGTTTCAGAAGACTGAAAACTTATCAGGAAGAAGAGCAACGTTTAAGTTGAACAAGAATATGCGTTGCAAGGTAGATGAGTTCTAATCAGCCAGAGAATATGTAGCCCTGTTTGTCTCACAGAAAAACATGACAGACTACATGATTCGACCATAAATGTGAACGGTGTTGAACTAGTAGCACAGTATTGTTATCTGCTTCTTTACTTATTAGTAGCAGTATTATTACCATTACAGTACTCAAAGCTAAGGAGGATTTGAGTGCTAATGCAATCAATCAGGTTTATCAGGAAGAACCATACGAAACCAGAGGGAAAAGGAAGACAAGATATTTTATCGGTTTTACAGTGTATGTGATTTTGGAATTTCCGTTATCGTTTGCTAAGGCCTGCAATTAGTATTTACTTAATCTACGAAAGGAATCAAGTAAAATTATATACCGAAAAAAAGAAATCAACTAGCTTATCGACGCCAACGCTATTAATTTTGACTTTTAGTTACATCCTTCAACATGCCCATCCAAGGACATTCAAGTAACTCTCATACCCAACATGATGTCAACCTCTTCAAACTTTTCTTCCAAGTCGTGCGCAGTCCATGGTTCTACTTTTCACCTGCCACGTCCAAAGAGTGTGGACATGGCTAGATGTGGTAGCTGTTGTGGAGGCAAGCATTAAGCGTGTCCGAGCCACTTTAGTCGACGAAGCGCAAAAGAAGCTATCCGTTCCAAAGACAGCTAACTAATTAACCGTGTGCGCACAACTAACTAAATTATTTCACTAGTAATCATTAGAAAAGCAATTCAAGACACCTCATAAAAAACCTTCAAATACCTTCCGAACACTGTCACACGATTGATACAATACACAAAATGACTTAGCCCTCACATGGTGAGTCTGTCATGGGGCCGGCGTTTTGCCTTGTCCTGATGCCACTGGTCGACTTAACAGACCTGCGCGCATGCTCTAAAATAACGCAACATATACTCTTTTGATCAACCAACACGAGCCGCCAGAGTCACATTACAACCTATGAAGCCACTTTTAGTGGTAAAGAGAGTCCACCGAGCGTTGGTATGCTCCAAGGTTTCTAGTATGCATGGGAGAACAAATATGAGCAAACGGATGAAACATCTTGGTCGATTGGTAAGCTCACCCGTTCTGCCGTCAACACGGCCAGCATATCCGAATGGGGCTTGATGCGTCCAAGCAGGAGACCCAGAATTCCCAGTGCGCAAGCACTGTGGTCTGGCAATTCTTCAGACAAAGAGCAATATCTGAAATGGAAACGCACAGAACAAAGCACAGACAAAACGGTGAATATCAACAATGCAAGTTGGGTGGTAAGGAAACTTAAAGATTAACAGTTGTCCAGTTGATATAAAGGATAATCTCCGTGGTCGTCAAAGGACAGAGTAGCGAACGAGCCAGTATTCGATGATTGACCAGCAAGCTAATTAACTCACACCTACACATCCGAACTGAGAACTACAAGGACGGGGAATTTCGAAGAAAAAAGGTAGGTAGTCAACTTGACACAAATGAAAGCTGTACAGTTGCTTCAAAGTATAGAGAAAAGAATAATACAATAGAAGTGGACAAGCCATACAGATCCGGAGTTGTAAAAGATGGACGTGGTAAAATCAATGTCGTTGTATATTTGTTCTGTGCATACAACGAGAATCGGCAAACCGATGGAGACCTCCTTAAAAATGAACAACATACGACGGCTGGTCTGTTTTCAGCGAACCCCAAGAGCTTGGTCGGTCTAACGAAAAGATTTGAAAAAGTTGATAGGGCAATTACTTTCAGCTAAAGATGTAACAATTGCAAAGTGCAAGTTATTGTCATCAATTACCATACCAACCTCTCTCTACCATCCTTGCAAAGTGAAGAAGCGACGAGATCAGGTCCCAAAGCCTTATGACACTTCAATAACTTAAGCTCTAAGAGCGTCAGATGAAGGACCGCCTGGAATTCAATAATTGACCATTTGGGTCTCCTTGTCTAGGTGGTCTGTTCCTCAAAATATTCAGCCCACCTGTCAAGTTGGTGTGCTTGAGTGTTGATAAGTAAACCATCTTTTTCACATATGGTCTCACTTACACCAACTCGATGACCAGTGCAATCACAGATCAGGGAAAAAAGCTTTCTTATTTTCCCCAGATAAAAACACTCGTTCCATCTCTTTCGACTGGTCGACCAAATGATACTCACCGTCTTTTCGCACGCTTTCAGTCAGTTCACGTCTAAATTCTCACCAGTCGTCATCATATTTAGAGCCAGATGGAATCGAGCAACACCTGTTCATAAGGCTAATCCACGTGACCGAAATTCAGTTCTGCAACAATCGCACAACGCCTGCGGAGCATACCCCTTCACAGCAAACCTTCATAGCTGCTGCGATTTGCTCCCAGTGTTCGTTAAGTTCCCCCACTTGACTCGAACTGGGTGATTTGTTCACTCGTTCTTCTTCGTAAGCGTTTTTCACACTCTCCCCGCTGGGATGCCAGTTAGTTATCTTGAATTTACGAGTGTGGACAAATGACGAAACAAAACGGGAAAGCACAATAACATGGTCCGAGTCCAGGTTGTTGCACCAAAAAGAACGACAGTCTTTAACAGAGGAGGGTCACCTACGACTGATTGCTATTCCATCGAGATGTGTTCCTGGATGAGAAGCACAGGGAGGTATTCACGGGCATTAAAATCGTCGACTGGTATGATGTCTGAGTCTGAATCTACTTCAAAAGATCAACAAGCACGCCGTAGAAAACATCGTTGGTAGCAACCGAACAGCTTTCTGTTGGAGCATGCACCGATATAATGAATACACAACGCCTTTCTGATTTACATTGAAAAACCCCAACCGCTATTGTGAGTGTAGAAGCGATTGCTCACTGTAATTCAATCGAACAAACATTGCTCTGTCCAGTAGCTCAGTGCGCTTCCCATTTCAGCTTTACCACGTGGTTCAGTTTCAGCAATGCCAGTGACACCGAGAGAAAAGCGCTTACGTCGACATTTATCTGGAGGTGAACTCAAGTGATTAACGGTGCTAGAACCGTAGATCCACATCTCCAACAGACAACATACATCAAGTTCTAAACTTCAGACCATATGGCCAGAGTCGCTGGCTGACCAACTTATCGGAGAGAGTGCGGACCGTGAAACTGCCACCAGTTATTAGCTGTCTTAGCTTAAAAAACAATTATCATCCAAGAACACAAGGAAAGCAGAAAAATTGGGGAGCAAGACAGAAGTTTGTAATGGATGAATGCAGTCACCTTCGGTAGAACAATAATTTCTGATATTTCCCAGTCGTTTATACCACGGAATGAGATTGACTTGAGGAATCCCACTTCGAGTCTGACCTACGACACAACAGGAAACAGGGTTTTTTTGGAGGACATTACCCGGAGCCAATGGCACAACAGTCTGACCCACTTGGTAGTGAGAGGCTTGCCTAGCACGACGGCGCAGTTAGCAGGAAATAAATGTTTGATTCTGATCACTGCTGCGCGTGGTGGATACATTTGAAGCTGCATCAGTCTTCTGAATTACACCGACTCTACTGGATAATACGGCAGCGGTCACAGCCAATCGTTGAGTGGTCAGAGTTCTCTTGGTTTGAGGGTACCTGTTCTAACCCCTTAGTTCCCGATGCGGAAGAAAGCAGTACCACAACTGTAAAAATAGTTCAGCCGTATGCTCAGAGGATCGTGCCTCCACCTAAGCACTCCTGCGCAATAAGTAGTGTGATATAAAACCATATGATGCGACTCAACTATAGTCCAAATGTGATCTGAACACGGATGAACCCAACGGCTACTAAGTCTGTTAAACAGGACGGAGTGGCAAGTCATATCAACTGATGTCTTACCTAATTGAGACTACAGACATAAAGCCTCAATACAATAAAGTATTCAAAATAACTAGTTTGATGAGGGTAGAGTGTCGAACGTATGAACGATGGCAACGTGCAATGCAGACAAGCAACGACTTCCGTTTACCAAAGGCTTTTGTGTTAAGTTTCATACTGACAATTCACAAGACCGCGTGAAAATTCCCAGTGTACTCATGAAAATACAGTGTGGCGAACAAGCTCGTTTTCAGTGATTCATCATCAGGCTAAATACATCGCATTTATATCACGAATTTTACAGGGGAATCATTAAAGGGGGTAAATGGGGAACGGGTAGTTAATCAGGTCAATCAGTTCAATGTCACGCTGCAATCA
>JTDE01022163.1:96080-114800 GCA_014338405.1 Paragonimus skrjabini miyazakii
GACACCGTCCTTCCGTCGATAAATTTCTTCGTGAAACTTAAACTGCACGTTGTAAGTGCACAGGTAGAGTAACTGTTTGAGATCGGTCGATGGTATCTGAATATCTATGTCAGAAGCTTCGATGTAATCACATAAATAATCTATAGTCTCTTTCAGCGGGACGTTCGTAAATAAGGATGCGACGTCTAGAGAAAACAGCGTTTTGTTCAGGCGTTGGATTTGCCATGGCCAACCCCATACCCTGTTAACCTGTCAAGACCCACGGTTCAAGTGGGTACTTGACTGCAGCGTGACGTTGAACTGATTGACCTGATTAACTACCCGTTCCCCATTTACCCCCTTTAATGATTCCCCTGTAAAATTCGTGATATAAATGTGATGTATTTAGCCTGGTGATGAATCACTAAAAACGAGCTTGTTCGCTACACCGTATTTTCAATTCACAAGACAGTGGAAAACGAGTCAGGTGGTGGTAGAACAATAGATAATTAGAAGGGGAGAGACTCACCGTAACAACATCGGTAACAGATCTGATCTTCCGGTTCGAGAGTTGATTGACAACAGCAGACGCGAAAGACATGTAGGCAGCACGGTGGATGAAAATTGGTCCACGAACGGTACGGGTTTAGGTATCCCTAAAAATTGAGCTGCGAGGCTAAGACAAGCCAGGAATTTAGAAGAAAACACCATAATTAGACAGAAGTACATATTAAGCTTTAAATCAGGCCAAATGATAATGCTAGTACTGTAGTTTGTAACGACAAAAATTTAGGAAATGTTATTTCAGAATGGAATATATGAGCACCTAAAAGACGATTGCCTCAATTCAGGCGATCTGCTAACTGCAAGATATCACCCATGTTTCCAAACCAGATCCCCCCCCCCTAGTTGCGGCTTTACTTACAAGGGCGCAAACATGATCAACAAACCACTGGAAAGAGGAGATACCAAAATAAAACTGTGAATAACAGCCACGCCAGTGTTTCCATTGTAGTCATGCGGAGTGTGAATGGGTACTGTTTGACAATTAGTGGATTAGTATATGTACACATGCGCAAACACACACTTACGGTGGACCAACAGCGGCTCGACGAACAAATGTAAACAACATCTCCTCGTTGGCTAGCAGACGCTGGATTAACCGCAGTCCGGATGCAGTAGCTCGAAGCATACCAGTAGGTGGGCCGTCAGTCAGGGGGAATTCTAGTATACGATGCAGACCGACCTCGAGCAAACCGGTTATCTGTGATGCACGACGAAGACATGAATGCATAGCAGTTAAGCATAAGCAAACAATAGAAAGAAAGGTGTCCCCCAATGATTCATACAGCTTCTTGATTCAGCGATAAGACAAGGCCACCCTAAAGCAAGGTTTAGGACTGGAATGTGACAACGTTGAGTTATGCTGACTGAAAGGATGCACAACCAGAAGGAAATGAGACGGTAAGAAAACGACTTTGGTAGGTCTGAATGATACAGGTTAGATGGAAACAGACCCAGTTTGGAACGTTCCAAACTATGACTGAAATCTTATGTATTCAACTTTTATGGGCTTTGCCACCTGATCTATTAAATGCCGGTTTGCAGCATGTGAAATGGTGTTAGGCTTGTTAGCATTTTCGCTTCTGCATGACAGAATAGATCTACGAAATCAGTAGTAAATACACACGTCTTCAGCTTTTAACTGTTCGAATAGGTAGTTAGGCTTCGGATGTTGGTAGCCTAAACAGTCATAAGAATACAAGCATATCATCGACCATCACACATCGCCATATCTGAACTCGTTCCAACCGACTAACGTGGATAACACAGCGCAGGAACAGGCGACACCTCTGTACTCTGCTTAGTGGACCGATCAAGGCAGTCGTGATCCGAGGCCACAGCACCGCCTGACTTTTCCAAACGCTATCAACCGCAATGAGCGACGAGCGGCACAGCAGAGTACGTGACCCAAACAGCAAAGGCCGTATTTTCAATGTCGCGGTTATCGATAACGAAGTTGAACATACCTATAAGGGAATGTGGCGTTCTTTACGCGATTAACTTATATGAGTTGGACTAACTTGGAAGAGGAAGCACGTTTACGAGCATATCCCACAAAGACGGGCAAGGCAGTACTAAACGAATTGCATTCATGCATTGTAAACGTTTTCCTAATGAACAGCTAAACGGTTTTATGATGTCACACATGACCAAGGTTATGGGAAGCGCCATGTGTTTACAATGTGGTCAGGGACATCTCATCAATAAGCATACAAAATGGAGGTTAAAGTGAGTATTAGTCTCATTCGGCCGGCTTTTAAGTCAAAACCAAAAAGCAAAAAATCCAATATTGTGGCAGTGGTACATATTTTAACGATCAAAAAGCATGTTACAAATGGATCAGCTTTATCACACAAACACAATAACAGTTTTCCGTCATACCCGCAGGTACTAGGGTTTAGGAGGTCGTTGCTTCAGATTAACGATGAAGACTGACTGGTGGAGATGCAAAGCGATCGGAGAACTAAGAGATCATATGTTACTTCTGCTTTAAACGAAGATAAATAAATAGCCAAAATGAAAAGTATCGATGTGAACAGCTTGAACACAAATAACTGTTAGTACCACGGCCGGATCAACCAGAAGTTCTAGACAATAGCATTTTAAACAGCTCAGCGAGAGAAAACGGAATATCAACCATACGGAAGTGGGTTCCAAGCCTAGGTCATCACAAATGCTTCCGCCAGGTGTGAACAGTATGGCAGTAAGCAGCCCAGGTGCAACTTGGTGTGTCGCATGACAATAAACGTCACGCGGCGCAAAGGCTGAAAACCTTACCTTACTATCGGGGGCGTTCTGAGTTGAAAGTCGGAAAATTCCGTCACAAACACGTATCACCACAACCGTACTTTCAGAAGAAAAACAGCTAACAGAACAATCTGTCTACACAACTGGTAGCAAGAAAGTCACCGAAACGTTTCTAAGTCACAATGAAATGCGAAAATTAAACGATTCGGTCGAAAAATCTACAAAGAAAACTCACAGCCCGGAATAAGGATGAATCGGAGAGCAGCTGCGTGGTCAGCATAAAACCGGGGTCGATTTGAGGCCAACCCACTGGCACGTGCAGTTGATTCAACATCTCCGTGATTGTTGTCCGAAAGCGTTTCTGGTTTCCTTGCCCGGAGGACAGCTCCCACAGCGTGTTCAACAGAAGTGACGCCCAATCCGAGGATGATGTTGACGATGAGGTGGGATCACGGAACATAGCCAACTTGCTAGCCGTGGTTGTCATTTTATCGATAGGTTGTAAGTCCCGTTCATCGGATCTTAAACCTCGATTATCAGTGACTGTGACCGCCGCAGCCACCGCATCTAGACGACGAATAAACTGATCGACCAGGCCATCGAACAGAACAAGACAAGAAGCGGCAATATCCCACTAGAGTAGAAACCAGAGTAAAAAACGCACGTCAAGGAGAAATCCGATGAAAGAACTGACACGGCGGAAAAAACTTTTACTTACGCGTTCGTTATGGTCGCGGTAGACCCGCATGGTGTGTTTCAAAAACACTGTGTTGGTCAAAAACGACACCAAAGGGACCAGTGCTTGTCCCTGTTGTAACGTGCCCTCGTCCTGGACAGAATCGCGCGGGACATCCGGGGGCAATCGTGTAGTACTGCTACCGTTCCAGAGACTGTATATTAAGTGAGGTGCGAGCACAGTGACGAAAGACAAGAATGCACGTGTGATCGGGTATTCCTCAGCACGTGGTTCCACTTCGTCCATTTCCGTCTGAATTTCATGGGAAACATAACAGCAAAATGTATAACCATCTAGAAACTGTTAGTTCTACGTGCGAATTCAGAGCAAGTTTGATTAGCTACCAGTAACATAACACGCAATGGTTCATATGCACACGCTATCCGAGATGTCAATGTGTCGCAGTCAATGGCGGACCTGTATCCATACCATTTCTAGTTCTTCCGCTTAGTCTTGTTTTAATAATTTTCAACCTTCTTAGCAACGTTTTCTTCCAGGATATTTCGCGTCACTGTTGAGGCGAGCGGCGGCCCGAGCCACAGTACCTTTTGGTCAGGCTCATGGCTGTTATGGTGGTGGTGATATGGAGAAGCGGGAAAATAAGGATGATTTTTGTAAACTCGAACAGTGTGAAGTATGGTAAGATAAGCAACATATGCTCAATGCCCAAAATTCGTAGGAAGCACACGACCAGTTTTGTAGTTGTTGCCACTCACTGGGTATACATACATGGTGAACTTCGATCACACATCCTACTATAGGAACGGCTAATGCTGAAAGCTGTAAATAGTATTTTAACCAGTGATTGCATGCTGCTTACCTTACTATACTTTACAAAATTAGAATGTCATCTAGGAAATTGCAGCGAACTGAGTTTCTGTACAGTTCGAGTCAGTGTTTTCAACACTGGTAGTAATCTACGGACTCCATTAAGTTTGAGATGAACGACACAATTAACTAGTAAATGAGTTAGTATCTTCAATCGAATAATGTAACTTTGATAGGTAGTGGTCAGAAATTGAGCCTGTGCCTTGTTTTGGGCCCTAAGTTGAAGTGTTCCTGCATTCTCAGCGTACCGTCCCGGGAAGCATTTTGGATCATCCAAAGTACATAATACCTGTGATGTGTGACAACAAAAAATCACTGCCACTGAGTACCGATCTTACGGCAGTAGAATCGAGTGTTGACGGTCTCATTGAATAGAGCGAGGCAGGCAGACGTGACCACTCACAAATTCTCCACAGTGAAAGACAGTGTGAATTTGACCTCTCTTTTGTATACGTAAACTTAGAACGGTATCAGACCAAAAGATGCCACAGCGACAAGGATAGCCCAACCGTTTAAGTGTGGAGCCAATGACAAGCTTGAAACAATGGCTGAAGAATATAAACAAACGTGGCTACATTTGTCGAAAGAGAAAACAAACTATGCACGGGAGACCATAGGGGTGGTGGATACTCTAAGGATCTAGATCCAGAAAACAAAAGATGAACAATATTTTTGAAGGAAGAGCACACATAGAACGTTAAATTGAAGGATCACATGGTCACAAAATATGAAGACCTTGACTGCTCCATTGAGCATAGTGGGTAGATGTCGCCTGCCTGGATGGGGTCCTCGTGATCACTCAAACCGCTGGTTAGAGACGTTATCCGAGATGGCAATGTGTCGCAGTCAATGGCGGACCTGTATCCATACCATTTCTAGTTCCTCCGCTTAGTCTTGTTTTAATAATTTACAACCTTCGTAGTAACGTTTTCTTCCAGGATATTCCACGTCACTGTTGAGGCGAGCGGCGCCCCGAGCCACAGTACCTTTTGGTCAGGCTTATGGCTGTTATGATGATGATGATGATGATGATGCGCTGAAGAGAGACGCAAAAAGTTCATCGTGGTCAGACGGTTTTCGAGTCCCGATAATGACACGCTATGTTGCAACGTGATCCGAAATGAGTGAACAAAGAAAATGGTTAAACTTACGGAAAGAACTTCCCTAAAGTGAAACAACGCGCCCTCAGATCACCTAGACAGATTAGATGTGCAGAAGTTCGATGAGGGGGAGTGGAATCTTAGAAAGTCAAACTATATCAAGTTCATAGCTGAGTAAAAAAAAGGTACAGTTGAAAGTAGCAAAGCCAGCACGTCAAGTGAAAAGTGGAGATAGGAAGAAGGCCGCATCTTGTAACATACCAGAGCCAATGGAAAAACAGGGACGAGATTTATCTCGTAAAATGACCAAGAAAAAGTTCAACGGCTGATAAATGAGTACCAGAACGATAGACATGAGGCCTTGCTGCTTTTTTAGGTTTCAATCGAATGGGTTCTCGGTAAACAGTTGTGTTGTGCATCGGCAGAAGAAAAAATAATTCCGCCTGGACTGAGAAAGGAACATTTGGTGACCACTCACGTTACGAATCAACTCTTCGACATCCATGACAGATTCCTTGAAAGGGGAGTCGAATCCAGTTGGATCTCTCACTTGTTGCCAGATTTCACGGCACTTCTACACATCATCATCTTTTACACATAATTGTATGTGTTAAAATGGCATCACACAATGTTCGAAGTACAAACAGAATTCGAACGTCTGGATGAAATTAAAAACGATTTTATTCATCAAGTACCAACAAGTCAACAAAATCGTCTGAAGAACACAACAGGTGTCCAGTGACTAACAACACGAAACGGGATCCAAACAACTGTGACAACAACAGTAAGGCCGAACTAAACGGTTACGCAATCAGGTGATTCAGATGCATCCAGATGTGTTAGCAAACCCGTAAGATATAAGACGGCAGCCAATGATTTGCACTGTAAAAGCTGAACAACAGGCATACCAGACAACTTTAAGCACACCATGAAGGGACAGACCTGTCTGTTACAAACAAAACTGTGTCAAACAATATAAACAAAAACTGGCGAACAAAATGGAAAAAGCCTACGATTATAACAGCGCAAAGACTCACGTGTAGTCCGCACGGGATTGACGTACGCAAACCAGATCGATGATGGAGAATCGGCAAAAGCTACGGAGAAGTTGAGAGAAGAAGAATAGCAGTTAGAGTATAGGTTAAGAGACAAATACTCGATAGGAAAACAAACATTAAACGTTTGCTGCGAGAAAGTGGGGTACAACACGTATCAAAGTCAATCCGGAGTACGTATTGGTAATGCGATTAGAATCTCTAAAAAAGAACAACACATCTAGAGATCAACTTATTGGACTGGCGGTAAATCGAGCGAACAAAAAAATGAGGCAGACATGGACATCTTTGTATCGGACAACGGACTATCTGTGTGAAAAAAAATTAAGCAGTTGAGAAGCCACATGTCAAGTTGGTCACACTGTGAAAATATGTATTCGGCATCAATCGTTTCGGTATAGGTGTCAATTTGATTAATGCATCTGAACTGTACTGTACTGTACACTTATGACTAGAGAGACTAGTTCGACTTACATCCGAAGTGATCACGTGACGCCAAATAGAGGCCGCGATCGAGGCAGAACGAGCAAGGGCAGTGAGCACGTGAATCAGATCGGCCTTAAGTACCAACGGAATCGGGCAAGTCAGCAGTCCCAAACAAGTGGGAATGGTCTGCCAGTTGGTATTGGAAGCAAAAAGCGAACGAGCGACTGGATCCTGGACGATGAAGATGAGAAGTACGGGAGAAAAGAATACAACGAGAGTGACGACAGCCACATTTTGAAAATACGAAAAATAAGTCAGGAAAATAAAGAAAACAGACACTGTATGTTCTCACCATTCGAGCGATTCGAGCAACCAGACGCAGAACAACCTGAAGTCCGGCTTGTTCTTCTGGTTGGATGGCGCGTGCCACACCACTCGCGACATTCAAAGCGGAAGTTGAACTAGTAACAGTGAGATTCGGGCCTCCCGTGTTCGTGACATTATACAAATGTGGATAGATTTGATGATGCGCAATCTGACCAGAGGACTGAGAGGAAGCAGTGACTGGGGCCGACGGCGTCTGTTTCATGTGACTTAGATACTGACGAAAGCTTGCAAAAAAGTGATCCCATGATGCCAGTGAAGCCGTGCGACCTGAGGGCAATAAAAAGAGGGAATATGTACGATCACAAATACACAGTGACCGCAGGGAAAATTCGAATGGCACATCAGGTTCACACGATTGGTTGCCTCTTGGATTGTCCACACCACAGGGTATGTGAAGATACAAGTTGACTACTTCTAAAAGATAGTGATCACAGAGTTCGAATCTATGCTGCAATTGAGTGGACAAACAGCGTATATTCAGCATTATGCATAAAACAGTGCTCTTACTGGTAGGTTTGCTTGTGTTGTCCTGTAGTCTGTTTCTTGACACACAAACGCACAAATGTTGAAAACGTCCCTAACAGCTTAGAGTAACTGATGACAGCGGTCTCAAATCGATGACGAAATTCCACATCATCAACTACTAGAAACACCACGACAATAGACTTCCAAGATGACCCACTACTCAACTTATTCACGACACTGTTACGCAAATGAGAACCCGAAGTTATTTCCATTTGGCGAAGTTGTATTAATCAGACCTTACCAGCCGACATTGTGTACGCCATGATGTTTGAAGCAACTCGTTAAATTGTCGTGGTGTTGATGACATAACGTTTGATGAGAAAGTATACGTGTACATTATCTACGTGTTAACATGTCGCCATGTATGTCATCTAACTGCTCCGATGAAAGTGTGAGATACTTTATGGGGATCGTTCGTCTCTCCAAGTAAATAACAAAGGCCGATCTTCTGGTAGGAAACCAGGAATTATTTTGAACAATAATATAAGGTGGTTACTTTATGTTATTGACGTTTCCGCGGAAGTCAGAAAGCGATCGTTTTCGGTCCACCATTCCATTTCATTACACAACAGCAGAGTGGTCGATTTGCTAACAGAAGCGTGCCTCACTGGACGTGTTGTTCGGTAGTCATTTTGTGGGATTCGTTGCCATAGTTTATAATTTTCACCAGAGGGTGAAAGTATTTACAATGCTTTAGTGGAAGCCTTCATAAACAACTTGTTGGTTTTATAGTTTATGGACCTTTCAAAACGTGCAAAAATGCACCACCTAGAGTTCTAACCGACAACTCGCCCTCTCAAGTCGGATCCCGTTAAACGCATTTCTACATTATCAGCAGTACGTTAGTGATTGGCGCTGATGCACATGCCATACAACCGTGAATAGATATAAAAAAGGCTCTGGAAAAGAAATAAAACGCAAAGGGAGGGGCCCTAACTACCAAGAAAAACTACATTCATATTCAAACAGTCAACAGCACAGTGCCTACACCTTGCAAACAAAACAACCAAGCTGTAAGTGAAAGTAAGACGTCATCAGCAAGACAGCTTTCTTACGATTTTCGTTACACAGCATCACCAGGCGCGTTTACTTCACAGACAACTTAATGGCAACATTCAAGCAGCTGAGCCCGATTAGCCGCCAACTCACCTAACGCCTTCATCCATCGACTCTGAGGCGCGCGGACCCAGCGCCGAAGAGGAACCTGGACTACAGTGGATAACCCCTTGGTGAATGACTTCATTTTTCTATGCCAGGTCGTTTTGTGACTATTGTTTGCTTTACGCCGGTCGGCTGTAGCACAGGCAAGAAAGTGTTCCGTGCGAAAGACGACTAGCCGGCACCCTTACATACGTAAACGTATTCCCGGAGGTTTAGCTAGATCCAGTTGCATGAATTTAATTGCACACACTCGCTCCCATTTGTCCTCTGCTATTTCTTACTTAGCTCGACGACAAGAAAAACATTCTGCACGTAAACGAAGTAGCTACGAGGCTGAGCTAGCAGTTCTTATTAAGTGAAACTGAATACACCCGTTCACTAAATTGTGCCTGAGTTTTATTATTGATTACTGGCGTACAGTCTATTACTAATAAGACTAATATCTTGCAACTCCAAAATAGTTGTTTCTCAACTGCCGAAAACCAACGCAAAGCGCCTAAAATTCACCAGTCGTATTATTGATTTAACCTGACTGACTTAAACTGACAACCCGAAATTGTTAATCAGACAACTCCGAGAAAAGCGAAAGCTGACTGTCAAGAAACTTTGAATTTTTGGAAGACAATTTAGAGTGATGATTGACAAAAAGTATATTTTGAGGGTACTTTGACAGATCAAAGCAGTAAAGAGGATACAAAACAAACATAGGTTTACCTAGTAACCAATGCAATCCGCCACGTGTTAGTAAAGACTAGTTGCTCGGAAAATCGGAGTTGCCTTAAACATGTCAACAAACTATGACATCAGTGATACGATAGGCATTTTTGATGCAAACCAGCATCAATAATCAAGGAACAGAAAACCCTTATGAAAACTCCGCGTCACATCACGGTTGTTAATCTGAATTGTACACACACACTGCACAAACTGTACAATAAGTCGAGAGCGCAACGGATTTGTGGTGCCAAAAATGGCCAAGGCAGAAGAATACACTGGGCATTCTTAATATGTTCGCAGAAGCTCTGTCAACAACATAAACAACTGGTGGTATTAACTTGGTAGTTGGAGTGCGTAACGATTCCAAGTTGCTCACACACAATTACAGAAATACAATCACAACGAAACTAATACTGTAACAATAAACGAAACTTGACGGGTACAAAGTGTACCCAACAGAGGCTAGCATCATCATATAAACGACTGTCTGTAAACGAAATAAGTAAGCCAATGATATCCACATGCTTAATATCAGTCAGCTTCCCACTTGACCGAAATTACACTCAGAATGTACATTCTACGACGTTGTTCGTTATATACGGTTTGAAAAATACAATAAAGTGTGTACTTCCGGATAACACCACCCAAAATAGAGAACAACAGGTATGGCTGACATATTTCAAGAATACAAAATTAATCTGAACTCATTCTAATAAAAGACAGTCCCACAGATTACAAAAACCAAACGAAGCAGAAGCAGAGCGAATGCATTCAAACACACCTAGACATTCACGTGGAATCCGTGGACCACTGACCCCGCTGGACTAGGATTGGTTAAGTCCGATATATACCCCCATAAACCATGATAGAGAACGCAAACTAAACGGACACCAAGCTGAGAAGTCAAACGTACTTACCTGGATTGTTAGCATTGGCTTTCAGAAGACTGAAGCACAACCCGGCCGAACTCCTCGATCCAATCAAGCCATGAAGCATCCGCAAGTACGGGATAAACAGATTAGACGTTGAAATCATATCACCCACGGAACGTACGAATCGATACAGAGAAGCCTGTCAAATGTACATGAAATATTGGGTTATGAAAATAGTGAATGATCGAATACACTAACATGTGACATGTTAGGCTGAACTCCAGGTTCCTGCAATGTATTTTATTCCATCAGAAAGGTTTGGCTAACAAACGATTTTCATACGATAAGTCGGCTACAACTGGTGACGATGGGTGACATTTCAAAAATAACACTAACCCTAGCATAGCTTGGTTGGAAAAGTATTCTAAATATGTCCGCTGTTATTTACTAACATCTTTCCCAAAAAAACTGGGAATGAAGCAAACAGTGATATCGTTGTTATCCTGGAGGTTGTCCGTTGTAGATCTGCATCCAAATGACAATAATATCATTTTAAATTACATTCCTAATTTTCGGGATCACACAGCTAAAGTGTACGGGGGGAAAAAACTCACGCGTTCTTAGAACGACATCCAACAACAAACAACTTCGTGCAATTGCGCATAGATTTATCCCCTAACCGCATGGTGGAATATTCTAGAGAAAATGTGAAAGTAAAGAACGTGTGGAGGAGGAAAGTCGGAAGTAACCAAACGTCTTGATGATTTAGGGCATTAAACTCTGAGGATTAATGTAATTAGTTAGGAAATTGTAATCACTAGCGCAAAATAACACTACACATGCGAAAACGAGGACAGAAAGTATCAGTCACTTCAAAAGACACTAGAATTGAGTGGCGTGTAACCGGAACATAAAAGAGAAAATAACAGAAGTATGATCCCAACCGTTTTTCATTATACTGAAGACCTGTATTCTGTACTAATTTGATAATAATGCAAGAGAAGTGGATTAAAAAGCCGGATTTAAAAAACGCATGCAAAAAAATTTGGACGTAACGCTTGGAAGCACGTTTCAACTACTTTATACCAATACGTCATCGAATCACGTGCAAAATCTGCACTTACGCACATGTACAAGATAGGCATTGATCGAGCCGTACTGCCAAGTACGAAAACATTTTCAAGCAGTGTCACGCTGCGCCTGGTCGTCTTACAGTTTCTTCCAACTATTAGCCGTCCCTTTGAATAGTGTATAGTAAGACAGACGCTCATCGACTCAATCAACGGAGACTGTGCATTAACATTACTTCTGTTGTCGATCGCGAAATTGCACATTGCCCAAGTACGAAAAGATGGACTAACGCGTTGTTGCTTACACATTCAGCCCAGTTGATACAGATTAATAAGATGCTGATAGTTAATATGCATCCGCTATACCAATCGGCCAGGTATCTGATCCGTAGAGGAAAACCCCTTTAATCCCCATGGGCACCTCGAATGTAACAATACGCACTGGCACCATCTACAGACTGAAATTGCTATTGGCAGACGCCGATAACAAGCCAGTTAGTCGGTCTTGCATATAGAACGAACGGTTGTAGACAATTCAGAAGAAATCTCACCAGCATCATTAGAAACAGTTATATAAAGAATGCCCAGACCAGAAGCTTTATCACGGTTCAATAATGCAAGCAGAAAAGACGGCGATTTCCGATGAAGTAACGTGTGCAATATTATAAGTAGGCACACTACCTGCAACATATACACCTGAACAAGCTAGCACAGACTAGCTGAACTGTTTCCGAAGTGCCCAGTCCATCTGTCAGGGTGTGGCAACAAGCAGCAAGTTCGTGAGCCATCTTTTTAACAGTTGACGGTTAGTGCAACCGCAACTCGGGAAAAACAGCGTCCGGCCATGTTCCACAGTAAAACTTCCTTCTTAACCTCTTGGACTAACTCAAAAGGGTACGCCACGCGGTTCTTAGGAAAAGTCTTCATAAGCTTGGCGTTCAATTCACGCTGATCACAATAATGCTCTGAGTCAGGGTGGATCAGTGGTTGAATGTTTATAAGCTCTGTGGAGCAGAGAGAAACCAACGTCTACCGCATCTGCAGTGCTTTCTATGAAAAAGTGAACACGCGCTTGATCCTCGTCCAATAACAACTTAAAATGCCCACTTGTGCACAACAAATCCGTGTACCAGACGTGATCGGAACGAGCTCTGCGCAATTCTGAGTGCCATCAAGTGAGCTGGAGTCTTTAATTTTTCATCTCTTGGTTGCTGTCCTTGATCCTAAACTAAGCTTGTGCTGGCCACTTATCATGATTCTCAACATTATTGAAAATATACGTTTTGTTTCCAAACCCTGCCGCATTCTTTTAATCCGATGCTTGCTGGGATCATAATCCGGCTGCAGTTCAAGAAAGGCGTCCACAGATGCTAACGACGAGCGTCAGGCGCATCCCCAAGCGTCCACTACGTACTTCATGGAACACATCACTTCTCAAGAGGTCCGCACAGCTATCAGGATTTCAGTTTGGTTCACGCCACTGTTGTGATTTCGATTGTTTGAGTGTTAATTCATTGTGATGCGCGCTTCACACCGCCTCATCGCCAAATTTCCAACTGACCGTTTCAAATTTGCCAGTAGGTTGTCTTTGGGTAAAAAATGAAACGAAACAGGTAGGAATAACAGCGGACTACAATTCAGCGACACCTCCAAAACAAACGAAAACCTGTGACAAAGAAGCAGACGGCGACATGGTCAATTAGTCATGGTTAATTTGTACACAGTACCTTCCAGTGGCTCATTGCCGCTTTCGTGTCGAAATGCGCGCCTCGAGTTCGTGAGATGCGCAAAACTGCAACAGGTCCTCGCCAATGTCGGTGCATCGAGTCCGGACACCGAACATACGGCCTAGTCGACCCAGTTGTGCGATCGAGCCCAACAATGTACGAATATTCAGTCTTCAGAAAAACAAGTAAGGCACCTCAGAAGGTTTTTCTTGATAGCATTTAAACTATTGTCTGTTGCGGTCACAGCACAGGATAAGTACGTCTTTCCGGTCTGTGGCGAAGGACTCTGATCGGGGAACTAAGTCTCACGATATACTGGGATCCAGTCAAACAGGTTTCTTCGAATCGACATTTCACGACCGGCTTCGTCCTTGTTTAAATTTATCAGGTAGAGAAAGTCTGAATGGGAGACCTAACCAGCAATCCTTCGCCTTACGAGTCAAAGCTCTTATCCGTTCGGTCACCACTAGTGATCAGAGAATTTGTATGTGGTTAAATCATAACTTGCTTTTACCCCACTTATGTGTATGGGCACAATGTATCTCGGATTGCCAGCTTGCATTCGGCGAGGGCCCGACATTGAATGCATACTGATACTTGATGTTCACTTTCAAGTTTGTTGTTTTATGGCTTAATGCAACTCACCACTCCGGCCTAACCGTAGGATTCGACCCTACCGTATCCGGAAACCTGCTTTGGAGTACACGAAGGGATGTCTAACCGGGTCATATAGCATTCATGACATTTGAGAAGTTTCGGAACATCAAAAAACATTTGTAGATGTGATGATATAATTCAAGGTAAAAGATCAGAACACTGAAATCAGGCAAGACCAATCAGATTACAGATATGAAATATCCTGCAAATCGAGAACACTAACCTGACGGATGTTGTCAGATTCAGTGTTGCGCGCAGAAGCACCAATGATGTTCGACTTGGATGGTGATCGGGTGAGAAATCCACCAGCCAGCAGCAATTCGGTGGTGTTTGATTGGGAGATTGTCCCACCTCCAGTCATTACAACCCCAGCCAACTCACCAGCTGGCCACCAATACTCCAACGCCAGACGTGCGTGTAGCTTGGAACCCGGTTGATTGTAAAGTTCAGCGATGAGTAATAGAAAGTTGGCAAATCCAGAACCGTTGGATGATGGATTAAATCCGGTGCGACGTAGTAAATCTTCATCCTTCAGGCGTATTTCCTTCACACGAGCAGGCATGTACACCAACAGGTCGGTTACGAGACCGTGTATACGGCATACCCACAAGGGCTGAAGTCATACAAAGGCAGATGGATTATTATCAAAGAACTTTAGGAGAGCGAACAAACAGTTCACAAACAAATACCGGACAGAAAAAATTAACCACTTTTGGTGCTATACGTGAATCTCTGTAATCGGCTCGAAGAGCAACAAAACACTAACAAAACTCATGCTCCGACATACCAATCTTCAAAAACCAGTCTAGAGATGAGGCTATTGTATCAAGAGTTGGTGGAAAGTAGGTAGATTGTAGAAAAGCCACGTCCGTTCCGGGTCTACCCCACAGGCTTACAATGACCCAATCATCGGATCATCAACATCATCATTATAGACAATACATCAGTGGTTCACACTGATGCTTAACTGCCACATAACCACGAAGAAAAAGAAACAAACCCTGTTTATGGAGAGTGAAGAAAGAAGGGGGAGAGGACCTAATCACTAAAAATAGCTACGTCTATATTCAAACATACTACATCAAGGCACGTACACCTTGCAAACAAACAACCGAGCTGTAAGTGAAAGTAAGGCGTCATCAGCAAGACGGCTTTCACTGCCCCGCGTCATTAAGCACACTCACTTCACAGACAACTCGACCAAACGACGACAACATTCACGCCACTGAGCTCGATTAGCCGCCATCTCACTTAACGTCTCAAGCCACCGATTCTGTGAATCGCGAGGATTCCAACCCGGGAGACGAACCCGATGTACAGTGGCCAATCCCCTGGTGAACGATTTCATTTCTCTACACCAGGTCATCACCTGTCCACCTTGCATCTTGCGCCAAACGACCGCAGCGTCGGCAAACTGTGCTCGGTGTGGCTGACGACTAACTGGCATCTTTAGTACATGGCCGAACCATCTAAGTCTGTGCAAGTGTAAGGACTGAACGAAAGAACTCGTTTGACAATCATTGCCAAACACCCGCTTCCTAACCTCCTCGTTGCTCCCTCGTTGATGCCACCCGATACGAGCGATTGAACGCAGACATCGGTGGTCAAATATCCGGAGACGGTTCACGTCTTCCACCCTGAGCGGCCATGTTTCGTTGCCGTAAAGTAATACAGCCCTCACTCCATCGTCGGATGGAGAAATATGTAAACAAACCGTGGCTTGATGCGCAAATATACAGCCACGACAAAGATATACAAACACCACAGCCATTGGCAATAACCCTCCACCAGATTACAACGGAAAACTAGGTATACTAAAAAGCAGTGGGCTAAAACTTGTTTGAATAACCTTCATAGCGAAAGAATAACATGGGGAAATAGTTTCAACGGTAACCCATAAGGAACTAGATCGCCATATCGCAACAGGTCTTTGATGAGGCGACTGGGCACACGATGGAACTCCAACTCTCTCACGTTTGTTTGCAAGCAATCACCAATTTGGCTTTTGAGTTGTACATCGTAGCACACTTGGTACGTTGGTAAGGTTCGCAAATTTTCAATGAGATCGAGATCAGAACTGTAGGCCAGTCAGTTCAAAACCCCAATACCTGGAAGCGTTAGACACGCCCTCGCCATATATTACATATGTATATATCCAACATGACAAAAGATACAGAGTGACCAACATGCCTAAACAGGTGAGAAACATAGTGAGTGTTACACGAGGTATGTGGGAGAAAGATGACGAAAGCCAAAAAGATAACAGGGATTCGCAACACAAGCACTAGTGACTGTATGTCTCGCAATATCAGATAGCGTCCTCAACCAAAAGATGTGCATCGTCCTCTAGACCTCAGCCGCCAGGGAGCCGGAAATCTTACACCAAAGCAAGATCTAATAATAGTCCAATCTTGTCCAAAACCCAAGACATACGCCGGTCATCAGGCTGTTGTTTTCTATCTAACTTACCAATCGTAAGCAAGACATGGCAAGGCAAACGATACTATGGCATTCGTAAGATGTATCCGAGAAGGCGGAGCCGTTGAGACGAGATAAATATGCTCAGCGGTCCACAGAGTCTGCCCGTCCTGAAGACACACTGGCGAACCTCGTCATTGCCAATATGATTTTACCACGACACAACGTTAAGGCCTCCGAGAGACTGATCGAAAAAATGCTCCCAGCGATATACGACGAATGAAATGGAACGATGTCTTTTTAGAAATTTGCAGTGCACCAGCCAAGCCGAACAAATGAACAGCAGTAGAAGGTGATACAGAATATCGTTGAAAAAATCGACACCTTACAATAAGATTAGTGAATACCGTCAGGTCAGTGGTGCCCCCTGTGACCAGCGTATCGGCCAAAGTACACATTCTCTTTCAGAAAATAGTGCCCGTAAAATTTATAGGCTATCCACAGTCATTTTATCCCAATGCTGAAGTAAGCAAAACGCTACTGATGAGCTCACGAAACGATGTGCAACCCGTAATGAACAAAGCTGTAGTTGCTGTTGATTCAACGAGATAATTTTCACTGGTTCTTTATACAATCAAGGCAATCTGTTTAACGTCAATCTCACAGTCCATGTGAAGTTCGAGGCATTTCTTGATGCATGGGAGCTGATACAAATAATTTTCGTTTGCATTACACTGACAAGATTTCTTATCATCGCCCAGCTTTGCCCTACAATGTAAATTGATCACGTCAGATGGCGGAGGACACGATAGCTAAACTTTTGGCGATCTGTCGTATGATCAAATAAACCCGTTGAAACGCTAAAATCACCTTCTAAAGTCGGCTACTTTAACCCCTCCCCATCGTGGCGTAAGCAGGAGCAAACGAGTGTAAAAAACAAAAAAACAATAAATTACAAGTCATACGGGGTTCAGCCACATAACTATGAAATCCCCCAGATCACCGACGCAGAGGTCAAACAACTACGATACTGACTAGGTAATAGCATATATGCGGTTCTAATATTACCTGTCTACGCAACCAAATAACGCTGGGCAAGCGCTTCAGTCCGAAGATTTTATACAAAGTTGATGTATTCTATTCTGGATTTGTGTATAACTTGAGAATGATCGCAAGAAAGGATGGCTGTCGACATGAGAATAAGGTAGATAAAGCTGAAAGATGAGGTGGCCTCGTAATTTTGTAGCGGAAGAGATAAACAAAAAACCCTAGTAACCGTACTAGTCCTGGTTCCGGCTAAATGACAGCATCAAATGAAGTGGCGCTACTGGAGATGTAAGCACGCTATGTGGTATACTAGGTTACAGGTGGAACAAAGACTGCAGAACTGCTAAAAACTAAACGGAAACGGCTGTAGAAATCCCGGTCGAACCATCGACCATGAGATTGTTAACAGGACATTGTTACCAGTGAGCCACTACCTCACATGTATGCATGTGCTTTTCTTACGGTTGTGAAAAGGAGTAGTATGGCTCCGGTGGTAACGGGTAAATACCGTAGCAAACGAGGTGACGGAAAGACAAGATGAGCACAAATTAAAAAAGGAAGTGACAACTAATGCAACATGAGATTAAAATTTGCTTCAAATGTGGGTTAGTATACTGTGCGTTTGTCCAGATCTAGACAGGTGAATGAGTGAAGATCATAATCAAGAGGTTTCGCTTAAAAGCCTAAAGTGGAAGATAAGGGACAAGTAAATCGCAATGAAAAAGAGAAAACCCAGGTTTACCGGAAGAAAGTAAACAACTATTCAAAACTCAAGTGTGAAGGAGTAGGAGATGGTGATTTGTCTGATTTGTATCCTTCGACCTAGCGGCGTGAGTAACTTTCTTAGCCACCTAAACATTGTCCATTTTGGTGCATCATGTCAACAAAACAGGCAAGTCATCGTACAACGATCCAGTCAATTCGTGATTACCTGGGCGCATATAACAACAATTGCAACACACTGTCATAACTGACAGCGTTCTCAATAAGCGGTATGAAAAGCAGCCTGACCGGTAATCAGGCGATCAACAGTGTCTGAAAGGGCAGTGGGGCAGACAATGTTTCGTCAGCTCGTGACGGTGTTACCGCTTACAAGACTTGGCTCTCTACAAACGTAAGTCGCCACAGTCATCATCATCATCATCATCACAACAGCCATGAGCCTGATCAAAAGGTACTGTGGCTCGGGCCGCCACTCACCTCA
>JTDE01022164.1:0-11179 GCA_014338405.1 Paragonimus skrjabini miyazakii
TCATACAGTTAACCATGATAGACACAATATCAGAGGCCAGTGATACAAGTTCATTACGTGAACCGTATTTAAACCTGCCAGAAATAAACCGTTCACAAAGGTCCACATTTTCTATGGCTCTCCTTGCAATAGGACTCGGATAGTCGTTCGAATGCTCTTCCACTAAGATGCCATCTAGATCAGCAACTTTTCCAAACATGTGGAGACAACCTCGGTTCACAGATTTCTCGTCTTGGACCTACTATCCGTGTGTGTAAACGAAAACGGCTAAAACGAACGGGGAACGTTAAACTTCATCCCTATTTTCGTGCGTGAGAAGCCGAACGTAATCAAATATCGCTGATATCCTTCTCAGCTACGAACCACAACCGGCGACAGAGCGGTTTTACATTATCCGACGAATCGAATGTTCTGTTCAATAATTCATCCGATGACTGGCCTTTACTAGTTGTAGTTGTTGGTAGGTGAGCCAATTTGAACTGTTCTGTAAAACGTAACATTGTCTGGAAGTAACGAAATATTTCACTGAGAATTCCGCATCCACCTACTAAATTCAAAAAATCGTCGCCTGCATGAGTGTATTGCCATCCAGTCTCTCCTGAAGTTACCGGCAAATAGTGATTGGGGGTATTTTTGAAGTGACGTGACAACTGGTTCAAATTTCACTTTCTCGTCGGTGTTATTCTAACGCCGTGGAGAATTTTACACAAGTATACATAATGAGTGATCAATACACAATGAACCCAACACAGCTGACCCTGCAGTATTCATGGCTGTGGATATAAGAGCACGTTCACATTCTCGCGGGTGTACAGGTTGGTGAAATCAAATAGGTTAAACTGTGATTCATCCTGCACATTGTCATTAAGAAACAAACGTGTGGTGACGTCCAAGTTGTTCGTTATAATGGCGTTTTCTGCAATAAACACAAAAGCCCAACAGGTATGATGATGTTTAAGGACAAACTATTGTTCTCGGCATAACAACCAGCTGCTCGTGATGAAGCCTAGTAACAAGAATGTTAACACCGCATTACAGACCGTATGAATAGGACATCTAAGGTGGTGGTCACAGATGAAGAGCGGGTGATCCGAAATTAGGTAGACAGAACATTTATAGGCGCCAGTTTTAAGTCGAGACATCGTATGATCGAAAAATCTGAGATATTTACGAAGACAAGTGATGAACATCTTAGGCGAGTAGCAGGTCCATAAGTTGTAATCTGAAATTGAGACGTAATTTGGCTAAACCAGCTCATTTAATCAGGGTTTGAGTAGTGTTGTTTTCCGCATGGTCTCTATACAAACTGATGTGATACGGCAATCAAAGTTTGAATTATTGATCCGATTCCCAGGAGAGTAGCAGTGATCGCAACAAATAGGCACACGTGGAACGGAGGGTTGTAGTACAGACGAACGCAAAACCACACCAGAACTCACAGTAACACAAAGGGCTTAAATGAAAGGGTTTTCAAGTGTGCACATTGTCGGAGCTGCAAAATTGGGACGATTTCATTTGAAAATTGCTCTAAAAGTCACCATTTCAGCACGTTAATTGCCAGACAACTACAGACTGCCTTCTACGAGCACGACGTCTACCAATACAGTTGACGTTCCTCACGAGGTGGAAACTGATGAAAAGTTCCTCAACTGAATCATAGAAACGCTGACAAGCACATTACTCGATCAAGCCATGTTCTTTCTATAGGAACCAATGCAGTTCGGCGCAGGAATAAATGCAAAGCACACCGCATACCCTAACAAATAAGGATGACACTCGGGTATCACAGTAAGATTACTGTCTGATAAGAAATGACAATCAGTATGCTCAACCAACAACACACTACAATCAACACATCAAACAATGTCCGTCTAGCAACACCCACTTTTGATTTTGACGCCACTCAACTTATTGGTGGGATGTTGATTTGTTGAGGATCGTTGTACAACTGATCACCGTGGTGGCTTACTGGGCACTGTAATGGTTTGAATCCAAGTGGCGATCTGTCCCGTATGCATCTTCATACTCTACAATTTTAATTATCCTCTAGTTCTCCTGTTACACATCCAGAAACACACTACTGACCTGCTATATTTATCTAATCGAGATGATAATCTACATTGACGGGCACCACTGGGTGTTGTACAACTGACGGCAATTCATCAATTTACCACTTGAATCCAACGACTGTACCGGTTCCTTCACGATTTGCAACTTTTTTAAAATTATCGTTTCGTCGTACCAGTGTTCTTGTTCCTAGTAAATGAGAATGGTCCAGTGGTAATCATTTCAGCTTCTAGTGCCACCTACGTTTCCGTGCTAGCCTACAGAGTCGTCCTTCTACTCAGTGACCACTTCGCCCATGACTTACTCTAGCTATTGCACAAACTTTTCCCATAGGCTGAGATCGACCAGTTGTTTGTCTGTAACCGAGCACGCATCTACCAAGACCCCAGGAGGATTGAAAAAGATATTGAAAACAGTTGGTCGGATAGTTGGTGAATAAGTACCTGGACTAACAGCTGACGCTTCTTCACGATTCTTGGGCCCGATCCCACAACAAGCGTAGTGCTATGAGATCCAACGAAGTCGGAACAACTGATAGCTAGGACCAACTGTTTGCAGCTCACTCCTTGTCAACATGTCTCAGATCTGTTTCGTATTGCTGTAACGGTTAACTTGTCTTCAGAGCGTCGTTCGTCTCGCATACTAACTCCGTTTCCGGTGCCGTTCTCATACTATTTTAAACTACGTCGGTTACACTGTTTAGTATTTATTTGGTATAATGCATCATCCCGCGTACTGGTTCTGTGTAGTTGAGGTTTTCATGATGAAACACGAACGAGGTTTGTTACGGCTGGCCTGTTAACTAAGGTTCTGTGTAGCAATGCATTAAATCACTCTTTATTGCTGTCTTCAAGTTTTGACATCTGGAGGAGTTGGTTTGCTAGCGTCAGTGAGCTAGCTGATGTTATCTACCAACTTCATCGACACCGACCTGTAACGCGCACTTGGCGGTGAGACGCGGTTCATCGACTAGGCGCTAATCATCGGTTCCTAGAGTAGATGGATTCAACACGCCATAAAAACTAGTGCTAACTAGCAGGCAGTGTTATACGATTACCTCGCAGTGCACCTCAAACAACAAACTGTAAAAAACTATTCTGAGCAAACTATTTCTAATCTGCGCGCTCATTCGGCTGTAGGTTAATCCCAGCAAACAACTAACCCCATCAGAATGAATAACAGAGCAAAAAAAAAGTTAAGATGATGCGTGAGATAGGTAAATAAAGTGATCTCGATTTTAAGATACGTTCGGACCATCCATGACCTGTACAATCTTAGTGGAAAAAAGCGAGAGCCCAGTCAGTAATTGGAACGGCCAAATGGAGCCATTCACGGGACAACGGGTAAACAGAAAGTGTACACAGCTAGATTGGTGCACGGTTCACAAGAGGCGCAAAAAAAGGTCGCGCGTGAATCGGTGAGTAAGGCGCTCTGATAAGGGAAGGAATGAACACACTGACAGGAAAGAATGGAGCCTGGCTAGAAACTGCTGGCAATTGGTGATTTGGATATTGTGGATCGGTGGTGAGAGTCGATTTCGGCTGACAACGGCTTGTTGAGGGTCGTTTGGTCGGTGCCCGTCGAACAACTTTGGGCGATTTTGAGCGGTTTCGCCGTCTAGACGGCTTACGACTGGGAATGGACCATCGCTTGAGAGGACGTCGAGGTGACCGAGAAATCTAGAAAGGCAAAAAATAACACTGAGCCATGAAGACGAGTAAACTATCAGACGAATCGATACACAGATGAGTGAGGAAAGGGTACGCATCACGACACAATAGTCACGGGACAGAAGAGACTAAACCAGTGGTTTTTAATTAAAAAATGAGGTTGCCTACATGTGCTACTGATCATCCTCATTTTCAACTACCGACCTTGTCAGTGGTCGTTATGGCCCGGGCTGTTGTTGGTCCTAATAGTGGTCCCAAAGAAACAGAGTAATAGATAAGTACAAACGTATTGTGAAGATGACAAACAAACAGAAACAGAGTTTCACGAAACAGAAGAGTTAACAAGTTTGCGGATATAGGCTCATCACTGGCTGCGGCACTGCCATATCACAGAGTGTTCCTAACCAGCGGCGCGGACGATCGCGAACTCCCCAACCAGGTGGACAGCATCTACCAACCCTGCTTGGCGGAACGGTCAAGGTCTTCATAGCACATGGTCACGACATCATCTGATCTGCTGGCAGTTACTTCCACCCATCAGCAGCCATACTGAACAATGTACGGTGAACCAGACGCTCCGTCGGTATGAAGGGTACATGACCCAATCAAGGAAGATTGCGCATTTTCACCACCTCCGTCATCGGTCACGAATCTGCACGGTTCTCAAACAAACACCAACGGACTGTCCCGTTGCTCACAAAGACAGCCCATTTGATACAAGTTAATGGACAAAAACAACAATTTTCGAATGCTGAGCATATAGTTACACCTCGTATAAGAATGGGTCATGCTTCTGAACCAAAGAGAAAAACGGAATAAACCCACGCATTGCAAACTATGTACCTAATGGACAAATGGGGATCTTTGCGACGTCACAAGGAACGAAATTTGGCGAATGCATCACGTGCCTTCGCCATCCCAGTAAACACCTAGTCAGAAGCGTGACAAGCGAGCGAAATGACATTACGCAGACAAATGAAATGACTGACAGACTCCGGCGGCCTGCCGGTAACAACGAAGACGGGGTCAGTGCCAATTCAATCTTCTGACAATACTCTACAGTTCGAAGGTGTAAATTACATATCATAAAGACCAACCATATCCTTCAATCTGTTCAGCATTGTCCGTATAGTCTCTGTAGAAGAACTAAGTAAAGCAATGTCACCACAAACTCAATATCAGTTGGCGTGCTACTTGGCAGAAGCTTCGAAATCCTCGGAACTTCCAAGCGTTCCTACCAGAATATCATTCGCCACATAGTTGAAAAGAAAGCGGAAGATCTGACAAAAGCCACTTGGCTTAAAGGCTTGAAATAACTGCCCATAGATTTGTTCTCTGCACTTATAGCTGACATACAATGACTTCAACAAACTGATATACTTCAATGAAGCTCTTCAGCGGTGGATACAGTCTCGGATAGCGTGTTGGGCGAACAAGTCAAAAGCAGCTTTCAGATCCGAAAATATCACGACCACTGGCTGAGAAGATAAAGTGCCGAAGTCCCAGTGTCTGTCGCAAAATAAAAATATGATCGACACACCAGCGATCAGGCCAGAAACCTGCCTGTTCGTTTTTACCTGGTACCCCTGCGCTTCAGAGGTCGCTGCATTATGAGACTCATGGAAAGCATAAATGTGATAAAGACAAGACATATACTGCCGTGGTCATCACGTGATGTCGACACTCATTTGAAAATGGGAACGACCGTTGATAAACATCAGTCATGAGGCACCTTTTCAGTCTCCCACACGGAACGGAGGAGTGCGGTCAGTTCAGACAATAATCTTTGAAAAGCGTTGAAGATAAAAGGTACGGACCTGGGGCTGTATTACGTTTCAATAGTTTAAGCTGTAAAACCAACTTCGTCCCCAACGAGGAATAATCGAAAATGCCAGAACCAACAATTCAACCTGATACATGAGCAGGTGAATGAGCTGGCTCAAGCCAGTCGAACTGTTTCTCAAAATATGCAGTCCATCCATCAAGTCACCGCGGCAGATAGCAGCATCGTGAGCCATGTTTTTCACATTAAGTTTCAATAATACCTCGACGACGATCAGTGCGACTGCGAATTATGGAAAACAGCATCGGCCAATTCTCTTTAAACATTCCCTCTTCACCTCTTTGCCTCTTGTAGAGAAGTACATCTCATGGTTTTCACACAAACTCTTCATAGGTTTGCGTTACAGTTCCCGACGGTATTTGTCGTATTCGAAGTCAAGAAGAACTAGTCAACGTTTGTTCATAAGTCCTGCTGAATCAACAAAAATCCACTCCTATCGTATCTGCATTGTCCTCTCCTTCTTCGTCGTCAAAAAAGTTCGCACAACTGTTGGGAATTTCGCCCGGTGCTCATTCGTGTCACACTGATACCCAAAAGGAACACAAAAGGTGACGAAATACGCCTAGTAAACAAAACAACATAAGAAATATTCGAAAAAAGGAAAAGAGGACAGGGAGAGTTAGCACTGTGTAATCAAAACGGACCGGATATGAAAACAGCATCATCTTCATAAGGAACAAGAGTGCACCATCGGCTGAACACACGTTCAGTCAGAACAACATACTGCTTGTTATTCTTCAATTCTAAGCATGGAGCGACTACACAATTCATGCTGAGCATCGCTCATTCAGTCATTCAACATTTTGGTTCATTCAACACATTTTGGTCGAGCATGCTATCCAGACTGGTAAAGAGTAGAAAATACGGCAAACTACTGAAATTTGGAGGATAGATAAATACATGGTATGGATAGATAAATCTGTGAATGTACCAAGAATAAGTGTACTCTGAAGAACCAATGACAACCAGGCAGACTGTGTTGCGGGTGCTTGTGGAATGTGAACCGCCTTACAACATTAGCATTAAGCTTTAACAAATTCGATCACTGGACCTTTATCCAGTAGGAAATCACTCGGGTCACCTTGACAGAATGAATCCCGAGACTACAGATGCGTTTACGTTTGATAGTGGTGCTCTGAGAAGCATGACTGTATATAAACAGGTAAACATCTCAGTGTTAAACAGCAGTACACAAAGGTGGACCAAATCAGTAGTAACGTCACTGTCTCATACTGTCATCTACACATTAACGCCACTTGTTGACTTGCCGACGTCCGGTTCATCGAAAGTCGTTGAACGAGAATTCTGTAAAGTTGACACCGTACTATAGGCGCGATCGCCATGACACCCAAATTATTAAAGCACATACGAAGTAACCTCTCTAATAGCGTCACCAGGCTGACCTTTATGCAAGACACGGAAATACTTATCAGGAATGCTTTGTGCCACGTAGCTCAAAAACACATCATACCAGTCACCTTTCGCTAAACCAGTGCCATTCACGTAAAATAGTCGGCTAACTGACGGCAAATTACAGCAGTACGCAAGGACGACGTCAAACAAGACCAGTCACAAAGAGTCTGGACCACGTCGTGACGTAACAGCAAGCGTATATTGATGACCTATTGGAGTGAGCTGGATTGTGTAATGATCACATCAACAGTCACTAATACAAGGTAGGTCAATAGGTAGAAGTCTGATAACTTACAGTATCCAGGTTGTCCAGGCTGAGGTGCGAAAAAAGTAGGCATCTCTTCCAAGAAAACGTTATACTGGCTCCAATCCGCTGTCACACATCCACTGCTTAGCGGTATGGGCTTTCGAATCAAAAGTTTTGGTTGAAAACCTCAATCGTCTTGTCCAGATCTGCGCATCTTGGTAACGTCAGCCCACATACACTACTGACTCCGCACCACATCGGCTATCTTGCAATGTAAACCAGGATTCCAATACGTAAAACAGAGTGGATAGGCAGTGAATACTACTACTTATGTCCACCCATTTCATCCAATTTGTTGACTCAAAACAACCCCATTTCTAGTCATTATTCTACAGATACCGTTTCCAACCATCCAGCCTCCAGTTTCCCTCACCACTTCCGTAGACCTAGAAACTAATATCTAATGTCTTCTCCAGATTCACACAGAATTCATAAGCAGCTAATTATGCGAACATCTGTTTTCGGTAATTCTCATTCACCTTTTACAGTTACGAAGAGTACATGCGTTTTATATATATGAAAAATTACAGCATGTCAAATGGATCATTAAAATTATAGACATGGGGCGGATCACAGTCTACTGGAGAGGGGGGAAGTGTTGGTGAATGTATGATAATATCACTTGGGCCTGTCATAAGACGTTCTTCGTCAGTGTCAAGTAGGTCACGTCTGCTTGGGTTTCAAGTGGCTGTGGAATAGTTGGTCAAGGGAGACGTAGGGTTTGCACGAACTGTTTTTGGGCACACAGACAAGGGTTGTAGAGTATATCTAACGTTCGCAACATGAAACAGATAAACCGGTAGGCCGCACTCGCTCGGGCGATAATGTGCACCCCGTCCCAGAGAATAAAATCCAGGATGGCAGTCAACGCATCGAGTAAACGACAATTACAATGTCCAGTCGATATTGGTGGTACACCTCAGGTGACTCCATGGGTGCCCTTATGAGTCAGGATAGAGTAGGTATGATCTTCAGTGCAACGGCCGCAACCGCATTGGTAAACTGGATTCCAGTTAACAGTAGACTATATGTCGCCCGCTTGAAAGTCTCTGTTAAGGTCGGTTCCAGAAGCCAACTCTTCAGAAACCTTTTAGTTCGGTCTATTTATGCCCCAACAAATACTTGAGTTCCACTAGTGCGTTATTACGTTCTACTGTGCTCTTAATTTTGATGGACAACATGCCCATTGGTCCTAACGAATGGTAGCCGACAAACAGACCAAGCCAGCAGTAAAACATAAAACGAACCTAGAATGCATGCTTAACAGTTCTAATATCGAATATCCCAACATTTGCTGGACCCGAATCTCACAGGCCACTCATACAGCAGGAACTAAAGAATGTAAGCTCGAGGGCTAAACCAACACTGAATCTCGAAAAGTCTTTGGAGCATTTAAATGTCCCAGGGTATATTCCTCGTGACAAACCATTTTAAGTAAGGATATCCGTACTAAACCCAGGTGCAGATCAACCGCCGTGTGTGAGACGTGGCTAACTGAAAATAGAAATGAAATGGACTTCGATTCAGCGGATGCCAATGGACTCTTCAGGCTCATTCATAACAGGCCCCTTTATTGGCGAAACTACTAGCGAGGCAAACGGCGCAAACATTCATAAACTCAGAAAGTTAACCCGCTGGGTAGAACACTTCGACAACCAACTCAACTGGCCTCCTGCTTCTACCATGTTGCCACTGCAAGCATGCAATGCAGTACCCTCGTCGGTAAATTTGCAACTATCTACAAGAGGTGGAGTTCACCATTACAGTTCAGCTTCTAAGCGCAATAGGGCTGCTGACTCAGATTATCTCGCGCCAGTACTCTTCAGAGAGGGTGGTGGAGCATCAGGACGGGATTTGATTGACGTGTTTCGACCAGTGTAGACGACTGTAAACACTTCTCCCTGTCAATCCGTAACAGTTCTCAAATTCAAGAAGGAGCTCAGTGGTTCTTGCGAAAACTACCGAGAAATTAGCCTGATCCCAGTTATAACCAGAGTTTTAATATCCACCATTATTCGTCGACTCACTGCAGCGCAGGAAGCAGATATCAGATGTGGACCTCCTACCTGATGAAGGACTGACTGTTTTTGGCCACAGTGATAAGGTGTTGGTGTTTGACCATTTTCAAGTAGTACAAACTATGTTAGACGCTGTCTCCAGCTCTACTGAACATATCAGAATGAGACGTGCAAAATGCATTTGCTAGACTGCTGTGATTACGTACACTCAATGTTAGATAATGAGGTTATAGAGGTTATTGACCGGTCTGTATACTTCGGAAGTTGCATTTGCGGCGGTGGAGGTATGGGGAACAGAATAGAATCTCATAACCCCAATACTGGGGCAACTTTGTTGACAAAGGAGAGATTCACGAAAAAGGTCGCACGTACATAGCGACAGTTAGTTAACGGCTGTGAAACCTAACCGCTCAGAGTAAAAGTCGTGAACCGTCTTCAGGTATCTGATCATCGATGTCTGCGTTCGACCGCTCGCTCGTATCAGATAGCACGGTTAAGAAGCGGGTATTTGACAATGAGTGTCTTTGTCCTATTCTTAAGTTCCCACAGATGTAGATGGTTAAACCATGTACTAACGACGACAGCTAGTCGTCTTCTACCACACCAAACCCTATTTGCAGATACTGCGACCGTGTGGCGTAACGTGCACACTAGATAGATGATGGTTTGGAATGCAAAGATAAAGTCATTCACCAAAATGTCAACCATTGTAGGTCCGGTTAGTACTCTGGGCCGCAGCTCACGAGACTCACGGAGCCGGTGATCGGAAACGTTGGATGAGTTGGCGGTTAATCGGACTAAGTGAAGTGAACCGTACCGTTGTTTGGTCATATGGTCTGTGAAGTAAGCGCAAGCAATAACGTGAGACAATGAGAGCCATAAAGAAGCAGTCTCGCTGATGATGTCTCACTTTCACTGCCCGCTAGGTTTTTGCTTATAAAGTATGGGCACCTGGATGCTGAATGCTTAAATTTATGCTGTTTAATATACAGGTTCTGTCGTTTATCTTTCATCCGCTTGCCATTCAAGGCTTATTTCTTCTGGTCACGGTTGTACGGCAGTTAAAGATCGGTGTGCGCCAATCATGCATTGTTGTTTATGAATATATTGATGACTCACCAGGACATGTGCGAACTCAATAAGTGTCCAGCACTTAATGTCAATTGTCGGCTCGGATGATAAACAAACTGTTGACCATGACCACAGTTTACCTAACACTTAGTCGAAAGCTGTGTTCTTCTGTTCACAAACCGGTTAATGTGTCGTTCGAGCAGTGATGTATATTAATTCAGTTCATCCCTGTCATGATGATGTACCTGCGCGATCAGCTAACCAAATCATTCATGTTATGAGTGTGATTAGCGTCATAAAAATCAATCAGCCGGACCAACTGGTGAATGGAGCGGCAGCCCAGGAACTCTTATTCATTCATCAGTGTGCTTATGGACAGAGAGAATACGGAAGTGACATTTTTTGTCAAAGTGACGGTGTTAAATGAAAACTCATAACGGTATGATCAAGCACCGATTTTTGGTGTACGTTGCTTACTTCTCCAATAGCGTCACCATACCTAACTAACGTCAAAGGATGTTGCTAATTGCAAACATTTTCCGAAGGTTCTATCATTCTGCTTCTCCGTACCACAGATACCCTTTTTATTGCGAATCGGGTTACTAATCTACCTTCCAACATCATATTTGACCAAAAATCGGTGCTTGATCATACCGTTATGAGTTTTCATTTAACACCGTCACTTTGACAAAAAATGTCACTTCCGTATTCTCTCTGTCCATAAGCACACTGATGAATGAATAAGAGTTCCTGGGCTGCCGCTCCATTCACCAGTTGGTCCGGCTGATTG
>JTDE01022164.1:14805-51562 GCA_014338405.1 Paragonimus skrjabini miyazakii
GGTTCATTGATACCCGTTTTTAGTATAAATTTATAGGCTATTTAGAGCAGCGGCACTTGATAAGACCAAAGACTGTGTTCCGAGTAATTTTCAAACCAACATGACAATAGCTACTCCTCAACACACTGTCTGAATTCCAACTTATGCGCACGAAAACAAATGACTACTAGTCTCATATCACCTTAACAAACATAAACCTCCCGGTAGTGTACAATCCTTTGTTTTCATCTATTTCTTACTTGGTTAAACCTCTCTTGTAGGAACCTCTTTCGTTTGTCATCTCTTATTTACATGTTCACACCGATTCAACGTCTCTTGATTGCACACAACTATTTATAACACATCTCTATACTCCTGTTGATTGTGTCTCCATTTGTCCAGCAGCTTAATATTTTCCTACCTACTCCCACTACATTTCACTACTGTCCTCAGGCGTTTTTCGTGCTTATCATTAAGACTGACGTTTTAAGCAGATATGACCTAACATTTCCATATTTCTCACTACGTACCCATACCATTGTGATTATAAAAAATTACGGAAATAACCGTCGAGATATGGGAAAAATGTAGCCGTGCCCGGTACCTTACGCACTGCTGCTGACCTTTGCCAAGCTCAGTGGGGGAAACCATTGCTTTAATTATCGCCAATTCGGAGGAATTAATGTGGACAAAGAGTGCGTACCAATAAACATTGGAAAACGGAAACGTTACCTTGGTATGTGGCCGCTGATCACAGGTGCCCGATCGTTCCAAATTTGTATGATGTGTGCACATTGTGACAAAGGGGTCACGCCGACAAGCTTTACAGTAATAAAGGCTAAATGAAAAAAAATATCAAATGATACTGTTGTAGACAACAACGCACAAGTAAGATGTCTGACGCACTGTTGCGAACTGTGGTTTAGATGAGAAAAAATGTGACAAACCTGGACTTTGGCCGGATTTGTACAAGCTGCAGGAATCATAAGTGACACGTGGCCAACAGACTGAACTACCAGATCAGGCTGGGGGGTTAGAAATCTCACAACAGTTACCTACTTGTTCTAATATCGTCTGGGATCCAGCAAATGATGCAGAACGTAAACAGTTGATGTTGAAATCTACTGGCACTATCTTTAAGCTTTGAAGTAAAATCACTAGTGAATATCGTGGTGTTTAGGGCAGTATTTCCCAAAGTGGGCAACAATGAAAAGTTGGACAGAAGGCGAGCACGAAATTTTTGAGCGTGGAAACTTGAGAACACATGAAGATGAATTTCACCTTGAAGTCGATAAGCGGATAAAATTGTACCACGTCAAGTCATTACACTGAGCTTCAGACTTATGTGGCTTAACAGTAGAGTACAATAATATACTAAATCGTCTCTTCTGTTTTTGGTGAGTATATAATGCATGTCCAGAGAAGGCGTTGTGCTTTGGATGCTAAGGAGACGTAAGTTAAAAACGTCTAGAAATAACTGATTCAGATGAAAATCAAACTACGAGAAATGTGAACTACGACTGGGTCAGAACAAGTACACACATATACCGTAAGCATGAGAATGTGTGGCCTACGATTGTAATGTAAATGGATAAAAAGAAATGCCCATTCTTTTACATTTTGTTAATCCACCTGCGAATGTGCAAATAGAGATATCAAGTTTTCGACCCAAGATAGAGAAAATAGTGATTTAGACCTCTTTCTGATATACAAAAGAATCGACAGACTTCCCCACATAAGAGTAACAGATTTACCGTGTTCAAGTACAGCTAGGGAGAAAATTCCAAATGAACGTATCCGTTGATTACGCAAGATAATAGTGTCAATTGTCATGGCGTTAATTCTAACACATGTGGTCCGCAACATTGACATCAGGCGAGTGGGAAATTGTAGCAAATCAATCACACGACACGACCTAGGTAAGTTCACTCAGGCTCACAGACACAAGCAATAGCAAGATGGATGTTTGGAGAAGATTGACTACTTGATCAGCCAACAAGTGTCAGTGGGTAACAACACGCAGAAGAGAGTATGGGCTTGTGGAAACCAGAAAATAGTCTATGTGCACCAAATTAGTGTTAGATAGTTTGAAAAAATAAACGACCAGAAAGATATTAGTCACCGTAAAACGTAGGCTTATGGTCTTTTATACAGATTGCAATCCTCCTCAGTTTCTATTTTCAGTTTACATCGTATCCACGCCAATTCATGATCACACTTTTGCAACGAGATATGCAACAGGTGTGATAGGGGGCATCTAACATGCAACTCCATTTTCCTCTTCTACCCTACTAAATAACTTAGCCAAACCTTCAAGTTAGTCAGAATCCATCAATTCTTCTTGTGACGCATTCAATTATGTTGTTTCCCATTATGAAACTAAATCAGTAGTAGGATGATTCCAATACATGTCTATCCCTGCATGTGCAAAATGGACCTCGGCTTCCATTTCGTTCTGTTAACTATCTGACAATCATGTTGAGTGACAACATGATATGTTCACTTCACGTTACTGATGTTTTCATCAAGATTACAAACTAGTCACTTCACGTGCTGCGTGTAAAACCTCTGTCAATCACTTAGTCAATCGACTTTTCAATGCATGCGTTGTAAAAACACTGGCCTTGATGTATATCAGCAATTCATAGGTTCCATAGTGACCTATCATTTTGTAAAGTACGAAAAGATTGTAACAACAATTCTACCTGACACAACGTATCTCTTTCACTTGAATCTTTCTAAATGTATTTTCAAATATTCCAATTAGAAAAAATTTGATTGTACGTACACGGCATTATTCTTCTTTTGTTATTCTTCACCTATCTCGATTTATGAGGAAACTAAGCTACTTCATGAACGAATAAAACACGAGATTGAATCAACAGTTCTTTTCATTTGAAACTAGTTCGTGAAATTTTCGAAAACGTTTATGATATCTATTATTGGTGCCCATTAGAGTTCTGGCGATGTGAGCCGCAGAAATTTGAGATCATGAAGTCAGGAAAACTAAGGGAATCACTGTATGACGAAAAAATACCTAAAGACTATCAAGTAAACTACAGGTGGCTAGTAATAGTCGACCACAGGAATGATTTCGGTAACCAAAAACGTAAGGGATACAGCTAACCGCTTTGAATGTTTTATTCAATTTTCAGTCTTGACTCCTTATTCATAACACATCTCGGACAGATTATTCTAAGATGTTTCAGAATGGCCATATCTGGAAACCAAATGAATGTTGTCCACAAGTATAACTAACCATTTCATATTGCAGCTTCGGTGAAAACCCTCCGAGATGACTAATCAAGCTATCGATATCAAGATTCATTTCTGTTACCCACTTCTGGCTGAAGTCTGAAATATCCAGAACATCGCCGGCTACAAACATCGAAGGAAATAGCCATACACCGAAATTGGTCACGGGAATGCCATCATTCATGATGACGTGCAATACTCTGACTGCTACGATAATACTTTTACATAGAAAGAAAAAACTGATAAAACACCTAAGACAAACTGAATGTGAATTATAAAGGGTGTTTTCGTGTTACCATTGCAGAGTTTATTTCAGCCTTCCTGTTTCCTACTACTCAGTTTCCCGTTTCACGGCTCTAAACTGGCACTCACTGTAACTCCTAAAGGACAATGTTCCCCAAAATTTGACCTGGACACCGAAAAAATTGGAAAATTCACTTTTAAAATTGTGAAAGAGGATCACTTTGTTTCATTTATAAGTTTGGTAACTGCAGCTAACAAATTGATTGCGTAACAGCTTTATAGTTGTTTTTAAAAAAACCCATAAGTATGACTGGATTTTCGTTGTTTGTGCTCCAGCTGAGCAGACGATAAGAGTCGTTTGAAAACTAGTATTTACCCTTACTTGTTGGGGTTTTAGAGACTGCCAGGCGTTACCGAAAATCGCGGTTCCCGTCTGCTATATGTTTAATTCGAAACGCAGTCAATCAGTGGTAGCTGTATTCATGTTGCAAGCACGCAGCGCAAAACAAATACATGGGTGAATCACGCCAAAGAGGATTAAAACTAGGCAACATGATTGCAACAGTCAAACCACGAGATGAGTGAAGTGCGAGCGTCATGTGGCGACACACACGCAGACACAAGACTGATTAGTTAATAGGCCAATCAGTCGAAAGCAAGGCTGAGATAAGACACAGTATCCATCGTGTTATCGCGGTTGTGCTCCTCGGCTGTAACCTCGCATTTCACCCAAGGTCATAACAAGCCTGCATTCGCGTGATGATGTTGCTGATGACAATCAGGACGATGACGGTGATGAAGATGACAACAGGAAGACAGCTGCCTCAATTTCTTAAAAAACCACATGTAACGCAGCCGTACTGAATGCACGAATATTGATTAGAACATGGAGATGGACGTCAACGTGGGGCACATTCCAGAATGGAGGAAAAAATCAGCGACATCAATTGAGAAGGCATCTGTGACAATATGTCGTAGTATGTGATAATCGAGCAAAAACCTATCGATATCTAGACGCAGGCTACTGACAGGAAATGAAACAAAACTGGAGGCGTTCAAGATAGACAATAGAAATTCAAAGTATGGATAAGCCGAGAAAGAGCGAGCGTTATGCTCACAAACCAGAGGGTTAGAGGCTGGTCTAAGACTTGCCAGTTAAGAAGAGAGCTGAGTACTGCCCAGTTGTCAAAATTTAAACTGAAGCATCCGCAGAAACCAAGGATCTAGTGATGAAATGTGTCACCTCTAATACATTAGAGCGAGGTAAAGTACGTTTTATTGGTTTTATCCAATGAACCAATCAACACTGGTCGTTACACTGGCAAAACATTATACGTCACTTACTCTAAGATGTTCTGTTTAATTCATAGTGAATTTCAACGATACCGATTCAGCTAAGTGACCACCCGGATGTTAATGATCCATGAGATTTAATCAGCTTTGAAACATGAGAGCGCCACGTAACTTGTTTCACTAAGCACGTAACCGAAGAATCATGTTGATATTTTACAAACTCCATGGATGCCTGATCATTTCGAGATATCCTTCAAACTGTGTTTATTTGTTCCACAGTACACAGAAAGACGTGATTCGATATGATGTAAATAAGTATCATTCTTATGTCTAAAGTGTCACATGAAAGAGAAACTTGCCTAAAAGCGGTAAACAGTCATAGAAATAAAAACTCACAGTATCTAACGATGAAAAGTTGTTCAAAGCATAACGACTGCGGGTAAATATAGGTCGAACACATGTAACAAAAGCAGCATGACTCAATGTCTGAGATGGAGAAAAACTCGTTCACTAACCGCTTTACAGCTGTCTTGCCAGCGTGATCGAAACCCATGAACAGCAGATCGTCGTCGTCTGATAAACTAGACGTGGCCAGCGAAGAGCATGCGGAGGAACTTGGAGGATTCGGGGAGGGTTGTTGTAATACTTTTGTGTTCGCATAAAAGTAGGAGTGACTCGAATCAACATTCGCAGACTGGTTAGAGCTAGATGAAGCACAAATGTCATTTGCAGGTGAAGTGACCAGAGGAGAAAGGCGCATGGCAGAGGAAATGTCGGATGGAATTTCGGAAACATTTTCATGTGGTGTGACATGATGCAGACCATTGGACCTATAGAAAAATGACAGACATCCAACGTATTGTGAGAGAGCCTGGATTGAAAACAAACAAGAAACCCTGAATGTCAGCCGGCAAGTTAGTACCGTAAAGAAGCCACTAGTTCAAGGTCAACGAAGTGATCTTGAATTGGATGCTCAAATCCAGACCTACGCAGCACCGACGGTCCGTCCTGAAAAAAAGTTCGAAACCACCGGAGTACGATCAGACTGAGCCAAATTTCTAAGAAGACCACTTCTATCAAAGGTTTAGACTCATACTAACCCTTTAAAGCGGATGCAAAATTTAGAAAACTATTTAACGTTCGTCAAAACCAGACCAAAGCGAAACATCTAGCAAATCAGTCCGCAGCTAGAAACATTCTCCACAAAGTTTTTCGACTAAATTCGGTCTTTTAGTCAACTACCGCAATTTTTGACATGTACCGGCAAGTTTTTCTTGCTACCATACGTTTTAATCAGTGATCACTGTTACAAACCACTGTCAGTCATTATTGGTAAACTCAACGAGTCGACTGGACAGAGCACGCAAACGAGGCAGAACGCGTCGATGAGTCCCCAATAAAGATTAGCATAAAGTCTGCGCTCGTGCTCGAGAATCTCGTTTGACAATAATGTGTAGGCGTTACAGTGGCCTACGCAGCCAGATTGCGTGCGTCGCAGAGTGGCGTCACAGCTAAAAGTCGGTGGTGGAAACTTCATCGTTCAGATATCTACTGATTTGAAATGCAGATAAACGAATACAAACGACCACCACCGGCTAATATCAATCAGAAGAGTTCACTCGGCGATTATATGATGAGATCAAACAAGAGCAAGCTAAGTTGAGAATCCCGAGTTGATAAAAACCACTAATCAGTATTGCTGACAGTGGAAACCTGGAATCATCGTTAACGGAAAATGCAAGTTAACAGGAAAGTTGACTATGTTTTTCGAAAAAAATCGCCTCGGAGGGATCATATGAGTGACGGAAAAGTCCGATTCATACATGACACGTCACGTGAGTGTTAAATCATTTCACCAGATTTCAGAGCCCCAGTGGCTAACAATAATTTAGTCCTGTTCGACAATTACACACATGCAGTTAGGTCAACGATGACCATCGAAGGTAAAGGCGTAGAAAATGGATGGCGATAAACGACCAGTAATTGGAAACAAAAGAAGAGACATTAAAGAAGAATGCAAAGGCGTTAACAATATACCATTGCTATTTTGAAAGTGAGAAGCTAACAGAAGATTATCACTTCGACAAAAGTGATTTGTAAGCGTCTTACATCTTACTGTGCTAGAAAGAACTTACGGATTCACGTTGTCGAGCGCTGCTGCGGTGACAAGACTAGCTGGCACGTTGGCTGTCTTAGTTTGGCAGTTCGCACTAGGAGGCTTATCAGAAGAAACATCTGACTGCTGTACGACCATGAGTGGATCGACACAGAACTCGCCAATTCCGTCTGTCAAATGAGGTGTGTCTGAAAAGTGGAGCGTAAAGTGATGATGTCTAAGACATCTGCTGAATCCAGAATGCTTGAATAAGGCAATAACAATTACAAGACCTGACCTGATGATACACAACGTAATACCGACAGGTGCTCGTGAAATTGTCCACTGGAATAGGTGAAACATTTTCCCAAAATAAAAACAAAATACGGTAAGACAGTTTAATATACACCAAGGAAAGATACAGGACAACTCCAACTATGAGAAGAAGGAATGAATATAGAAACGGGCAAACAATACACCTAACCTGGAGCCGAACAACAATGTCACTGTCTAATACAAGCGTTAATGTGCTTATCTATCGTCTACTGTGAGTATCGAATGCTTTAATAATCGTCCACAAAGGCCAATGATAGAGCGTGGGACACGACTGGCACTCAAAATACCAGTAACTACACAAGATATATATCTTCCGGTCAAGGCAGA
Source organism: Paragonimus skrjabini miyazakii (assembly GCA_014338405.1). Taxonomy (NCBI): domain Eukaryota; kingdom Metazoa; phylum Platyhelminthes; class Trematoda; order Plagiorchiida; family Troglotrematidae; genus Paragonimus; species Paragonimus skrjabini miyazakii. Next base: position 22,334 of record JTDE01022164.1, read on the forward strand.
AACGCTAACTTACTTGAAATATCAGGGCTCGTGGCAGTATGCCCGTTAACCAGAGCAGATGCAGCGACAAGTTGTTCACCGATCGGAATGGACTGCTGATCGAGGCAAACGTCAACCGCTACATTAATAGTGATTGAAGATGTTGGTGGCATTACTTCGTGAGAAGACTGTTTGACAGTCAGGTTATCTAGTGAGGAAAACGAACTGTTCAATAGAGCGGCAGCCTCGTGATCTAACTCGGAACCTGAACGATCCAGGTCTGTAGGCCACTCAGCATCCGGTGGCCTATCTTCAGACGCACATTCTTTTTGGTCCAAAAATGTGTCCATGGCCTGTTTCGTAAACGATCGATCTTCGTTCGAAGAGAATGAGCACTGCTCTCGGAACCATACTCCGCCCACGGAAGGAATACAGAACGGGTCGATATCTTCCAGATTCTGGTTACGTTCAGAGGGTGGGGAATTCGAGCGGGGAGAACTGACTGATATCTCGTTCGGCTGGTCCGTCTCCAACACTAGTCGCTTGGGTAACAAAGTGACGGTGGAAGAAACCGATTGAATGAACGGGAGTGGAGTAGGAGACACAGGAAAGGACGAACTGATCACCGGTTCCGTCACCAATAATTTGGCTGTCTGATGGGATATGTTTGTGTGACTTCGCGAGAACCCGCTAATCGAATCAATGAAGCAGTCAGACGATGCAACCGTGCTATCAGGTGCGAGGCTAACAGTGAGAGAAACAAGTGGAACATCTGAACTCGACTTTTCAGCAGCGCTGGACACGCATGGAGCAAACCCAGAAACGGACGGTGAAGACGTGGATTCACGTGTATGACGACGACGCATGTGTCTAGTGACCCGATCAAATCTCGAAGCTCTAGAGAGACAAGATTTATAAGCGTTGAAAAGTGAGGCACACGAAAATGTCTAAAAGGCTGACAAACAATAACATTGGGAAGACGCAGGTTTTGGACGGACAAGTGGATCAAAGTAAGCACGAGTTAGTTCTTTTACCTCGCGAGAGTACAACCAAAAATGAGCAGACAAATTTATTATAGCGAAGATCATTTTGTTCTTATAATAATAAATCTGTGAATCAACTTAACCAAACAGAGCTCTAATGTATATGCATAAATATTCGACCTCGAACATGGTACGGTGACGAAACGAATTGTCCACCAAAGTAGCGAAATCTGAGTGGTCCCCGGAAACCGCTGATGTTAGCAACCGCTCGGATACAAATAGGGAATTGTTTGTGATACCGTTATTGTGAAAGGCAGCAAAAGCCAAGTGCTTACGTAACAATGAAGCTGCCAATTTGGCGGTCAGTTTTAATCAGCAGAACACTCAGGATTTTAACAAACCGTTAGCAAATTGCTACCTGGCTAAATTGTAGGTTTCACAGGTTGTCCATGTTATAACACGTTCAGCCGTGCGGAATCAGAACACGAGACTCGAGAGCGTACACTGAAATTCTGTCACTTAGTGGGCGACCAAAACGAATGTGACATGTTACCCAAAAGCATGACTAGTCTGAGAAACAACCAATCAGAAAGCAAAGACCTATTGACCCAATTTAACCAGACCACAAACGGCTGGTAGGACCAATAAGCAGGCGTTAGGACAAAAGCACATCGACTATCGGCAACAACGGGAAACGCGTCCGTAACAGTCCACAGACTCGCTGACCAGCGCAGAATATCCTCTGCTAGTGTAGAGAGCATGTGGTTTGGTCGACACAAAGTGAGCGTTACAATCAGCCACACTGGCGGATCACATATACCATTATGCAAAAAATAAGCGCCAGTAAAAGGTCACGTGACCCAGGCGACTATTTCGCCAAAAAGCGGGCAAATAGGTGGAGAGCAATATTCAAACACAAGTCGTTGCTGCACATGTAACAAAAAGCAGAATGGTTCCAACGCAGACGCTATTCGCCAACCTCACGAGGACAGAAAGAATGCACACGTTGCGATGTCAACATTTCGTTTACTTTCGTCAATCGTAAACGTAAGGAAGTGCAAATTATACACGACAGACAGTCAGAGAATGATAAAGTATGGACACGCATGCATTCACATCAAGTATTGTCATCCATACTGAAGCAACTCAACGGGTTGTCTCAACCACTTTTGTGCACACAACGCCGACTGACGAGTTCTGATCAGTACGGCTTCGCTAAAGGACAGTATTTTCGGGTTCTGATTGAGGAACAATATTTCGAACGAGCTAAGTGGGTCAACTAGGTGGCCTGCTGTCATGAGGTGCATAGCAGTCGAGAATACGGGATTCCAAGCAGCAGATTCGCCGGGTTGAGATTGTTGTGTCACCCGTTGCCTTAACCATTCCGGGACGTGTTCTGCACTCGCAGAGATAGCTTTCGATCTGTTCTGCCGATGTAAACGTCACTGTAATTGCAACTAATAGACAACGTGAGGGACAGAATAGTTAGACAAAACTGCGTCCTCTGGTGGTTTGAACCAAGCGTAATTGAACAGCCGCATACATACGGAACAGGGCGGAATCTAATTTGTGCCTGATGTCGTTTGTCACATGATTTCTTTTGAATTGCAGAAACAGAAGTATATCTTCCTTTTGAACTGTTTGAAGTGGATCATTGTACAGTTTCGTCATGCTGTGAGCTTCTATGAATTTTTCGAGAGGTCCATCTGCCACTATCGTTTGTCTCGGCATTTCTTGTTCTGTCTGCAGCTTATCAGGTGTGCAAATACGCTTGTATGCTATCAGGACAAACATGGAAAACAGAAGACATTACTTCCCCATGTTGTTTCAAGTTAAACAGATCGTCGTAATATTCCATCTACGCGTCTGGTGAATAGTATGTCTAAAAAATCTAAATTGCCGTTGGACTTAGTTCGGGGTGATAAGGATGGGTTCGGATACGTTAAGTTAAGGAGGTCACAAAAACAAACCAAAATGATAAAACTTAATAAAACTAACACGTCAGAATACCGCGTGTACAATACGACTTTGACAGGATTATCCGGGGCTTAAATTTAAATCATTCTTAAAAAGATGTTAACTATTGTTGGCCCTAATGAACTATCCATAGCCACTCCGTCTATCCGACTATAAGAAAGTCCTTCAAGGTTATGTCTAACATTTTCTAAACACAATAACATGTGATTCTTCAGATTGACTGCCCAAGGAGGATTCCACAACAGTTCATGCTATAATCCCCCAACGCTATTGTTGAGCATTGAAATCATGTTACTTATAAGTAGTGTGGCAGATTTGACAATTTAGGAGAGAAATGTTTTTACTCTCGATGAGATTGGTTTTATTTTTGCAAAACGATGGGGAAACACGAAAATGAGCACGAAACAATTACACGGACTCACTTCATAGCTGTCGCTATGTGACTGAGTGAGTGACGCATACTTGGGGAACCATGCTGAATGTTCTCCCAATGGGAACCGGATAAATGGGGCTTGCTAAATGAACAACATTCTTGCACACTGGACAGGAGTGGTTAACATTGGATAGCCTGTTCGGACCTGGCGTGAAAAGCGCACGGCCAACGCTCACAATATGTTATACTTCTACATGTGCAACAGCCTGAAAATGCACTCCTTCATAATGAATAAGGCAATTTGCTGTTACTATCATTGTATACTTTGCGCTATCGACTGATTACGTGATCACTGTTGGGTATCGTTAATCTAATCAATCACTGCATCATTCCATTCAATATAGGTCATCCGAGTTCGACACGGTGATAATTTGACGATCGAGCAAAATGTGGGGTTGTATCGGGTTAGGAATTCTTCACAAGGAGCTAAACGAAAGAGTACGTGTGTAAAGCCTCAAAAGGAGAACGGTGAATCGATCAAAGTTACGTTTTCGCAAAGCAATATAACGGTGAATCAGTTCGTACATGAACTGCAATCCGGCCAAATGGCAGGGGTGAGTTGATCTTTCCGGATTATCTCATTAATGGTCTTCGCAACAAGGACTAACCCCAACATCATTAACATTGTCGGTTCAGAATAATCCGGAATTTTGAACTGATAGTGTTCTGACAGACAGATGCAGCCACATACGGTGGCTTATGCCAATTTACAACAAAAGCGATGCATAGGAGAACGAGCTCTTAATTACTGTGTCATTCGTCAATTGCACAAACATATGTAGCACTCAGGATATGGTGTCGACATGACGGAAAAGTAGGTTCGCGTAAGGATCGATTAACTGAAGGACGACTGATATTCAGAAAAAAGCTCCTGAACGAATGATCCTGGGAACCGATGGAACATTCAGTTGAAAACCTGAGTCGTTCTCTTTTGGAAGTCAGGAAGGTACGCATGTTTAGCGACCATGATCATATGCTTTGTCTACGAGTTTGCAAGGTATGTGTACGAATAATGCCGAATGAGTGCTGAAGATGACCTCGACTGAGTGTATGGGCGTTTTGTTGGTAGGATCGTCAAAAAAGAAACGAAATACCGAACTATACAAAAAACAACGGTGGATCTTTGATAGCTTTGGAAAGAACTTCGTTCTAAAGAAACAACTGCACACACATAGTGATAGACGGAAAGCAGAAATCAGCTTCCTTTATACAAAAACTGGTTTGTTTTCCGTTGTTCGGGTGCCCGATGGAAACTTTATCCCCAAATATTATTTCTAATTTATATGTTGCGTTTTTGTAATATCATATCGATTATTTAAATGTACTTACAAGTGGCTCTGACATAGGAACCTTACAAAGAACCGACGAGGCATAATCACGAGAATTTCGTGTAAAAACGGTCGATGTTTTCAAAAGAAGGAGGATCTGAAAAGTACTCCTTTGCTTAGGTGATAAAAACAATAGTATCAAATATTCTTTTGTTTCTCCGCCGCTTAATAGGATTTTTGTAAATTCAAAGTTTTCCAAGTATAGTTACGAACTGTAGAACGAACAAGAAGTTAGGAAATACTGGACTCCAGAACACCAAACAGCTGACGTTGAAAACAAGCCAAAAGTCGAACAGTGACTCACGTAAACGAACAGTGGTCGCAACGGAAACCCGAACCATCCACCCGCTTCGTTTGCTCTGTTAACAGCATAGGGATATCGGTCGACACTGACAGTCCGCCAAAGTGACTCACAGCAGGCAGTACATCCGCAAAGCCAACCCGATTACATGCTGAATCAGATGACGAAGTTAGCAAATTGCATAGTGTATGCCCCATTTGCCATCCTGCTGACAAAATAAGTGAACGGACGGTCAGACGAATGAACAGAACGAGAAACTGATATAAACGGTCTTCAAGTTATAAGTAATCACAAGCCCCGAAAAATCGTGAAAATCCATTCATGTGTTTCTGTTCCAAAGTGGTTGGCTGAATAGTATGTGAATGCGAAAACGATGATCAACTACGGATGACGCCTACTTTATGTCAATCAGGATACTTCCATACTTATTAGTTATAACGACTACTAGTAGTATTGTGACCGCAAAAGACACTTGGCCTGCAAACTCGTTTAGTGCAAGAACTCCCGTACAGGTCATGTTAAACATGGGACCAAAAACGCGTACACTCATTTGTATGGCTAACGTGCATTCACATACACTGGATGACAGTACGTCGTCATTCGCCTTGGTGGCACTTCTCCCATATCGCGCACACACTACGATAATCTCCTCTGATCCGTCGTCTTCCTGGCGGTGGGGCTTGCCTTTGTGTTCCCGAATATCGTTTGTGGGTAGTATACTACATAAAACGAAACTGCCTGTCATACAACACTCCTCCCCCTTCTGAGGTTCCTTGGTTCCTCCGCATTTGTTGATGAATTGTCTCCGATCGACGCAGTGTTGTCTCCCGGATTACTGATATTCTTCTGGTTCGTCACGCCGGCATTTCGTGCCACTTTGCTAAGTCACTGTCATGCACTTGTTTCGTTTCGTCGTCCCTCTTGATCGTGTATACTGGGCCCCGTGTGGAAATTACCAAATACAGACCTTTCCATTTAGGCAGAAGTTTTCTTGATCTTGGGCCGTAGGCACTCGTGTTCCGATGATCTCGATATTTCATCCTTTATCCTAGGTTGAACGTTTTAGTTTTGCCGAGTCATGGGGTTGCGGATTGCTCCTTTGTGCGTGCCTGTGAGGCTTTCAGATTTCGTTTGACTCTTACTCTTTCGGTAACCAATTCTTTGGTAGAATCACTGCACTTTGACCATATCCCAATGTCCTGATCTACCGGAAGTTGAGAGACTCTACCGCATATCAAATGAAATGGAGATTTCTTCGTGCTCGCCTGGACATATGCCCAGTGGGCCAATAGCACCAATGGCAACGCACACTCCCAGTCGCCTCCTTTGGCTGATAATTATTCTTTGACCGTTCGGTTGTTACGTTAAATTAGGCCATTCGTTTGCGGGTGATATGGTGTCGTTCGGATGCGCTTGATTCTCAGTTGTTGAATGTATGTTCGAAACTCCCCGCTTTCAAAGCATGGTCCCTGATCTGTCAAGATCGCCTTTAGTACACCGTGGTGCGCCACGATGTGCTTTATCACCATGTCTTCCATCGTAGATGCGTTTTGATCCGGAACGCCAGTCGCTTCGATCCAACGGGTAGTGTTCCGCCATGACCAGAACGTACTGATTACCGCGGGCGCTCAGTGGAACTTGACCCATAAGATCCATCGACCAGAGTTCACCGATTTCGGAGATTGGTATTGGCTGTAAGGACTGTTGGGCTCCCCGATTGTCGCCTTTCAGTAACTGACACTGTTGGCATGCAAGCACGTAAGCTGTCACATCCTCTTTCATATTCGGTCAATATGCTCTTTGTTGCAGCAGATCGTATGTCCTAGAGCAGCCGGTAGGTGCCATTTCATGGCAGTTTGCTACCAGTTTCTTCCTCAGTTGTCTCGGAATGACTACCACGCAAGGGCACCCAACGCCACGCTTCCACGTCAATACGCCCGCACTGTTTAAGTCAACTCTTCTCCATTGGGATACAATCATCTTCAGCTCTTCATCCACAGTATCTGTTGGGATCTTCACGCCTCTTGCCACAGCTTCAATCACTTTCCGGAGGACCTTGCCCTGAGTTACAATCAATCGAACCATAACTACTTACTAGCAATCAAAACATATTGGCCAGCAGGTACAAAATGATCAGTTGTTAGGGCGTGGTCGACAAACTTCGGGAACTAAGCATTTGATTAAAAATAACGAGACCGTTTTCGTGTACCTTCTCAACGGGATTAGGTAGATTAAACAATGCCAGAAAATAATAACTGAACGTCTACACACTTCCAACATGAATTTTCCTTTCCTAGCCGTTTCTGGACCGCGATCATTAAAGTTCTGAGCTTGACGTCATTTTTTATCGCGTGTCATCAATTTTAAGCTCTAGGTTGTTACACTTGATCTACGTTAGCCTTTCAATAAGTTCACGTGAAATGGGAACGTACATACGCACTGGTCTAGCTATACAATGTGAACCCATTGACAGAAGAGCCTAAGCCAAACACAACACCGGGATTGAAAATCTAAGTGCCAAAATGTTTTCGCGAACGACAAGTCCGTCTGGATGTGGAGACTGATGGCAGAAGTTGATCGGACGTCAAAGCAGGCCAAGCTGCTAGGTCGTGTACCTAAGAATGAAGCTTATAATCAAGGCAAGTGGTGGAATCTTCGTCCGTTGGTATACAACGGCTGAAAACTGACTAAACGTTAGGCAATATTATAAGTTGGGCGAATAGATGATTACGGGTTGACAAATGATCAAACAATGCTAACTCACAACAACAAAACTTGTGGATATGAGTAAAAGAACAGGTCTACTATGAGATCAATGAGACCATGGACAGCAAGTGTGTCCGATAAGCACAAATGCCGGAGCTCGAATTTCCGATCCGGATAAGAATATACGTTACCACATAGCTGTGACAATAATATAAATGGAGTCCAGCGGTTTTCCCGGAAACCAAAGAAGCTAGTTGAGTGTGGGTGCAGCGATCAAACGTGTGCTTTCTGTTAGGGCGCCCCACCATGTGACCGACCCAAGGGCGCTCCGTCGTGAGAGCGAAGGAAAAAAATCATTCCACTCAGCCCGAACCAGCAGAACTGTTCAAAATCGGTTGAGACTTTTTTATACCGCTATACACATGTGTGGTCCTAACTGTTTCTCATGATGGGCGGATGTGTGTTCATGATGTGCCCTATAAATAACCTGCACTTGTCGTCCTACCCGGCACACGTTTTGTAGCGGAACAAAGCTTCTTATTTTGAACGCGTCTTTTGGCTTGCCCTGGGAGTGATTACGGGAACAGTCGCGGTACTATTCGGGACCGAGATTTTCGTGTGCATTATTACCGGGACGAGAATCCGATTTTATCGAGCGTACCACTATACCGAGATCGAACCAGTGTACCGTTTAGGAGGGTTTACAACACTTTCCAACTCACAGTACATACTGTCGCGTGATGTGTTACCGTAGAGTTACAGATGAGCACGATGTCCAAGATGATCCGAATCCATAGTAAGAGCCTAACTTGAAGTGAAGGTAGGTTTTCGAAAACAGAAATAGTTTACTGATGCTTTAACCCCCACCAACTGAACATGACGTAAAACCGGGGTTATGATAGTTATAGATACATAAAACCGGATGGTTGGATAGGGGTGATGCATATGTAAACTCGAACTGGTTTTGCAGGCTACACGCAAACAACCGAAATATCTAACTCGATTATAATAAGAAACATACGGAAGGCTTAAAACAGTCTTTCAGAGCGCACAAATCCAAACATTCAAATTAAACTCGTGCATTCGATAAGACTAAAACAAGACTGTAGTGGAACTCTAACCATCCACCATTCCATACACATCACACTTTTGCCGAACCACAGACCGAAATTTAAAAGCTGAACGAACCTGAAGATTGCGTATTCGGGGATGTCCCAGGTCGAACTGAAGATGAGATAGCCTTAGAAGGAATAAGAGGCTAAAATAAACAGAGAGAAATGAACAAATGTATGAGGGATGCGAAATCCACAGCAACAGAACACAAACAAACAGAAACTACAACTCACGTATTTACTTCAGCTTGTATGCAAAAGCAAAGCGTTTTCACCATCACATATGCTATTTTAGGGGTTACAGCATTAAATAGTAGCTACGAAAATTGGCCATGGGTCGCGGACAAATATGCGAGTAGATTAGGTGGTGCAGTGTAACAACACACCAATCGTTTCCTAGTAGGGAGGTTCGGCCGGTTGCCACTACCAGTTATAAAGATCTCCTACAGCGGGTGGAGAATTCCGCATCTGGAAACATTTGCCGGCCAGCTCACTTTGACAGAATCGCCCACGTTGGCAACACACTAGAGTCCGCACCAGGGGTTGAAATCTCACATGATCGCATATATAAACACATATATGAACGCTTGGACGCAGTCTTATTAGCATAGGCCTAGTATGAGACATAGGAAACACATGCTAGCGTCATAAACACAGGAGTTAAGCTATCAATCTGAACAAAAATGTGCACCACAGACGAGAGGCTCCAACAAATGCGAAACCTGAAGATAACCCACTCTCGATTGAAATAGGCAGGATAGAAGAATTTATCTGAATGTGAGCGGCGTTTAGCTTTTATCACATCACCCAATGTGTGTAGTTATGGAAGCAAGTCCCGCTAATGGACTAAAACAACATGACCATAACACCTTTTTAGTGATAACGATTCGCGCTGTGAGAAAAGAAACGACAGGAGTGTTTTAAAAATAAATTAAGGTCACTAATTCCAAAAGTTCATTATATAAAACTTCTCATTTTTCGATGGCATTTTCCAGTAGACGGATGACATTCGTTCAGACGCCCATCAGCAAGTTGAGTACCGAAAGAATGGCAGGTTTGTGATAACAACCTGTGGTCCCAATCAGACTGAGTCATGTTAAGCGGAAAACCGCGGTTTATTCAAGCGTAACACACTTTTCATCTGATGACTTAGTCAAGGCCGTGAGTGCCCGAACAATTACTTCAAATGCTTACAACAGATGTGAGAAATAATGGAACTTACAAGTTGTGATGGACACCATTGGAATCGAGGTCTGTCAATTAGTGCCGATTGATGCACTAGAATGAAAAAAACAAAGCAAAAATCTGTTGACTGTAAAGTGTGAAAACGAGAATATATAAAGTGGAATCGAGAAACAATCATGTATGGTGTCTGAGACGTAGGCGATTTTCGAAGGAAACGATTTATTTGGCTGCGCGACAAAACAAACAAGCACCCTTTATCGATCGGTCATTGTAGGAAAGTTTGAAAACTAAGGACCATTATTCGCAAAATATCAGCAGAATAGACATAAAGAGCGGAAATGACAAGGTCACAAAATTCGGAATACCGCAAAGTAAACTGCAAAAGCGTAACGGTATGGCGAGAAAGCAAAATTAAAAGTTTCCAATAGACGGAAGTAAGAAGATGCGGGATAAGCTCATTCTAGGTAACGATGAGAGGCGAAATCAACATCGTCATAGACAGCAATACATCAGTGGTTCACACTGATGATAAACTGTCACACAACCACGAAGAAGAAAAAGCAACCCCCATAGAGGAAGAGAGAAGGAAAAAGAAGGGAGGATGAAGGGACCCAACTAGTAAAAAATAGCTACGTCTGTATTCAAACATACAACATCAAGGTGCCTACACGGTGAAAACAAACAATCGAGCTGTAAGTGAACGTAAGACGTCATCAGCAAGACAGCTTCCTCACGGCTTTCACTGTCCCCGCATCATTAAGTGCACTCAGTTCACAGACAACTCGGCCAAACAACAACATTCACGCCACTGAGCTCGGTTAGCCGCCATCTCACCTAACGTTTCAAGTCACCGATTCTGTGAATCGCGAGGGCCCCAGCCCGGGGGACGAACCCGATCTACAGTGGCCAACACCTTCGTGAACGATTTCATTTGTCTACGCCAGGTCATCATCTGTCCACCTCGTACATTGCGCCAGTCGATCGCAGCGTTGGAAAACAGTGCTCAGTGTGGCAATCGACTAGCCGACATCCTAAGTATGACATAATTACCTAAATTTGTGTAAAATTCTGGTGGTCAATGAATTATGGCCCTCGCATTCAGAAATGTTTTGGTCTAACCGAATTGGAATATCGCGATCACATGTGAGTAGTGCTCAAACGGTATCAACCAAATTCCCGACCAACCACCAATAGACAAAACACTGTTAAGCAAGTTAACTAAGTTTGCGATCTTAGCTCTATTGACGGACTCTAATTATAAAGCCATTGACTGAATTTGACGGCATGGTTATTGCCCCTTCTATAGACGATTTGGTGACTTGAAATCTAATCAAAACGAAGGCGAATAAGCAATTGTATATGAAAAGTTGATTGTGCCTAATGCGATCAACCAGAGTGCTTCATCAGAACACAGATCACAGTTCAACTATCGGTCACGATAAGGTTATGCACAAATTACAAGCTGTCAGAATGACGAAATTTGTTTATTTTCAAAACGTACTGGATCAACAGTCAAGTTGAATGTAAAATCACCAAGCTAGTGTGCGTGGTGTCCATTTTATACCAACCAAAGTCCTAACTACGCATAATTAACCAGTGGATGTCATCTACTCAACTGATAAACCTATAATATTAGCAACAGATGGTTTGGAAATAAATCCATGATAAAGACACTCAGTGAGAGATTGAATAACGCCAAAGTTGGGGACTGATGACGTGAACCCAAGCTAAGGAAGTAGCACAGCTTGTGCAAATTGTGTGTGTTACTAAAAAATCGAATTCGATCGCACCTGACATCTGGTTTCTGCCCGCTTTTGAATGAGTGATAGGATTTGCAAATGTTGCAAGCTAACGCTAGACGAACGCAAGACCGAGGTAAATGAGCAACAATATAATTTACGATAATGGTGATTCATCCTTTAATTATACAGTTTATTCATATCTAGCTTTTATGACTGTTTGACACTGAAATAATTATTTATAGTCTGCAGCATTAGTTCAAATTCTTTAAACACGCATAAATCAAACCAAAGGAAATGTCCTTCATCGTAGATGGAATTTTCGCAAAAATCTAAGCTGAAACCCGGCTCGATTAGTGGCGGGCTCTTTGAAATGGACGATTAGGAAACGACGAGAAAATACATGAATTAATTTACCAATGTCCACTTAAAGAAACGTTGGAGATAAGAACTGGTCAGCAAAAGGAAGTCAAATAACACTTTCCAGAAAGAATGAAATGAAGAGAACTGCCAAAAATGGGTTTAGAACAACCTTGTTCTTTTCATGTATAGCGACAAACGGATTCGATATAGCATAAGCTATATGAAACAGAAGGTTGTGGACACACCACAACCATAAGCAGTATCAAGATGGTAAGGTCCATAACATGGAACGCGACCGAGATACACCAAATTAACAACCCAAGATTTGGAATATAGTCCAATTAGCACCGGGTTGTGTATCGACAAAACAACAATGAGTTTCCAGGACTCGGTTATCTATACAACTCTATCTGTCCCACAGAAGTAATGTTTACTGCTTTCCACCGGAAGGATTGGTTTTTATGGTTCTGATCAGACCTTTCTGCCTCTCACCGTAGGGTGCAGTGATTTATACATTAGCAGAATGCAACGGAACCTACAATACAGGACGAGGGGATGTCATCCCAAATGATTATTGAAAGCAATGAAATAACGGATGTTGAAGAACACAGGCTTGACGAACAAGGCAGAATAAATAGGAGGGGAAACGAGGCTTTCAAATGACGTGATATGAAGCATATAGGGAGACGGTAATATCAGAAAGGAAAACGGTCGTGAGAGTTTATGAGAGGATAAGAAGTTAAAACTGATAGATGGGTACATAATCGAAGAACAGAAATATTACAGTGCAACCAGAATTTTCGAGAAAAAGATGGAAATATCAAAAGAGGCAAAACGACAACCAATTGTGACTATGCACATGATCGGGTTTGTTTGACCAATTACAACAATCATAGCAAACTTCAGGCTCGAACGATGAATAACATAAAAAACGTTGGGAGCACAGAGTCAATGATCTATTCGGCGTAAGTGCACAGTGGTAGCATTTCGAGTGATGTTAGGTCTGGAGGTACACAATCACTTTGGGATGTGCTCACTAGTGTGCGTACCCCGTAGCCCTGAGATACGGCCTTGATGTACGATCTCTAAAAATAACAATCTACACCTACTTTACACTACGTCAATTGAAAGTCTACTTTTGGGTCTTAATCACTTCAACAATTGACGTTAACATCTCAAGTTACTAACAGAAATCTGGTGTCATCGATCGCGAGACATATACTGAAGATAAGTCATTTGGTTGATTCAATTAAGTTGGTTAGAATGCTGTTACGCGATCAAAGCTAGAGTTTTACTGAAAGCCAGACTGAATGGAAATCATCATCTGACCCTGTGTGCACGACCTAGGCTGATGCAACTCGTGAGGGTTCCGTGGAACTGGCAGTTTTTTCGCCACCCACTTTTGTACGGAAAACCAAACTCGTGAATCACTTTCGTTTAATGCATTGCACAGATGAGAACAAAAGAAATGTTAACAGCACACACGTTGGTTAGGTTCAATAGATAAATTCAGAGTATATGTAAAAACGCTTAAAGAGAGCGATTGTTTCCTATTCAATGTTGACTCTCCTACACCGTGGTACATGCTGGCGACTCATCGCATTGTCACGTAATGCGCTTGTATCTGTGGTACACTGTTCGCCATTTTAAATTCGGATTTTTGAAAATTGTCCAGACTTTCTATTATGTTGGTGGTTTTAGTAACTGACCTGTAGAAGAAACAAAAACCTGCAAATTATTTTGAACCGCCCTTACAATAACGTTGCCTACAACATCAAATCTCATGATCGAAGCTTGCGTTTTAATGTTGTAAACGTAACGGAGCTGAAGTGGATACGATTAATATTCTAGCGGCTTGGATAAAAAATATGACGTGAAAACATAACAGAATGACGGACGGTCGACTTTTTCAACAAATCGCGAAAGGCATTCCATGAAACATTGGAAACGAATTTTTGCAAGTTTTCTGTGAACACCGTTATGAAATTAAAGAGAACGGGAAGGGTAACAAGGATAAGAACTTACTAAATTTTTCACCAACACCAGCACTGGCGGGTAACGGTTGTCGGAAGTTGTGCAGTACCTGGGGAAAAGTACAACATGCGTGCTGCTGAAACTTCAAGCATTCTAGATGGAATACCATTTGCCTTAACTTCGTAGATGAATGAAAGATGACGAGAAGTTCCATCAATCTCGAAGACAGAGATTGTCTGGTAGTTTACACTACAAACATTGTTTGGGTACAGCCTCAATTCTCATTATCAGATCATATCCACAATACTTCGGCCGTTCAACCTGATTGCGACCGTGTAATACAGCATTGAACAACACTGATATGAATGTCATTTGATTACCAATGAACCACTTTTGAGTTCGAAGAAAATTGGTAGTAGCTCAATGATGTAATTGTTGGTAAGTGATAGTTTCTAATTCGTCCCAACCGACTTTATCACAAAGGGGTGTTGATTTGAAAAACACCACTCCGGGTCTCTGATTTACGTGAGAATAGGGCTCTTCTGAAGGGTCCAGCTTAGAGTTATTAACTCAGGAGTCCAGTTCACTTGGCAAAAAGGGGCACGGCCAGCCCAAGGCCGCAGTGAACAAGACACTTATGTCTGTTTCTGATAACTGTAGTGTATATTAGATGCAATTGCTGTTAAATCGCGATTTTTAATGGTACCGAAAGTTGTTCTGTCGTATTGAATAATATGCCGGCAGTCATCGCCAACGTTTTAGCTATACAAGTGATTTTTGTTTGATCGTAGCTTTTTAGCTCATTTTTGGTAAAAACAGAAACGCTTCTGCTGTATGTCTATGGGATCGTGTCTCATTGCCTAAAAGTAGTGTATCACACAAACCACTTTTCACCCCAATGCTCACAATCTCTTTTAGCTTGCCTGATATGGTTGTACCAGGTGCGATCAGAGTGTTATTCAGAATAGTATTTCGGCTAACTGCAGAGGGTATTGGAATCATCGAATTTAGCCCATCTATTTTGGTATATTCCTATCATAGAGGATTGCTTAATAATTGTTGTACAAGTCATGTGGAAATAACGAGCATAATTGTTCATGTGGACTCTGAGGTACCTTTTGCTGCATTGGAAAACAATCGTAATATCCACTATCTGTTTCGCTTTGATAACGTCGTCCTCTGATATAACCTACACGGTGTCTTTCAGTATTCCTAAACAGCGTATAACAGTACGGCCAAGCCTTTGGAATCTCATGGTAATTTCTTATATGTTTAACTATAACTGACGGACTGCTAAATTCTTCTGTTTCCAAATCGGTCAGTTAATTTTTCCGTGGCACGATGAAGACAGAACAAATGTGAAAGGAAGTACACGTCGAATAAGATCTAGTCACATGTTTATTAGTCCATGTCCATGCAACCACCACAAAACCGACCGGTAATGACGCATATGCGTCTCCAAGAGCACCGGACATTTAAGTGACCAGCTAAAGATGGACTAGCACATTCACTTGAAAGCACGGAAGCAATTTGGGGTGATCCTACGCTTTTGTCGAGGCTGATGTTTACTATTTTGTGTTATTCAGCTTATTTAAATGGATTTGACAAAGCCTCTTTTTTTTTAAATAGTACCTGCCTGTTGCTAAACAATCAATATGAAAGATATTGTAAGATGGAGACCTAAACAAGACAGCTAACCAAGCAACCATCGCTCAATTCAACTTAAATAAAGAATCAATCGGATTTTATCACACGGGGTTCCTGAATAATGCAATATCAGGTTGTCAGCTATGATTGCAAACACTACCACAACATGCAAAATGTCCTGTATATATTAAACGAAACTCTTGTCACACGACATATTGTAGCGAAAAGGCGTCCAATAAAGCACAATCTTTATTGTCCAACACGCTAGTTCACATGCTACGCGCGCGCTTGCGTTTATGAGTCAGCATTCCAGTCCACAACACCCCCAGGTTTCCGTTCACGTGTCGTGCGCACTTCTAACCGGTTTAGGTGTGTGATTGGCGCCTTCTACCCGGGGGTTTTCTGTCTGCTGTTCCTCGTCCGTTGATCCGATTCCGTTGGGCAATGGCTTGTCTGGTCGCTCGAGCTGTCCTCCGTCTATCTACCGTAGGCTTTGGACGTACGCTACAGCCGTGTCGAGATATTCTTGAGAGTGTTAGAATAATCACCCCTTCAATTTGGCCATCCATCCTATTTCGGCTGCCACGTCTCGCCCGTTGGTCCGATCCGGTCGAGCGATGACTCATCCGGTCGCCCACGCCGTTCTCCATCCGCTCACCGTGGGTTTTTGAACGCACCTCCCCCTGTGTTGGGGTATTCCGCTGAGAGTTGGAATGCTCGCACTTCCTGCCTGACAATCCCCCACACTCGCCCCTCCTTTAAGGAACTTGCCGCGGTTGTGCCAGGGTGCCAGTTGTACACCATTGACCCATCGCCCACGAGGACCTTGGTTGATTTGGAAGCTCGTATTCTTGCGGTTCATGATGGTAAATAGTCCATTCTATCGCCTTCTAAATTTTCCTGCGCCTGGGCCGGATGTTTCTGGTCGGCTATAATCTCCCAATTTCACCTGGTCTCCGATCGTGAACGGGCGCCATTTATGTGTGCTGTGCATCACGTCATATCTTTGCTTATTCCGGTGTTGTCTTTCTGTTGTCCGCTCAAGAGCACGGTGTTCCAGGTGTTGTCGTTCTTGCGGCAATATATGCCCCTCTTTGTCTTTGGACACGCAGACATCCAAGAATATTCTTGGCTCCCTCCCGTATGTCAGCTCAAATGGCGAACTCTTGGTTGTTGCCAACTTCGTTGTGCGGTATCCAAACAAAACATCCGGTGGTCTTTTTTTCCAGTTCTTGCCTCTACTATTCAGCCATTCCTTCATTGTGCGATTGAACCGCTCCGTCAGTCCATTCGTTTGTGGATGGTACGGCGATGTTCTCAAGCGCTGAATCCCCCAATTCCTCAGCATCTCCTGGAATTGCTGTCCTTCAAAACATGAGCCCTGGTCCGTGATAACTCTGTACGGCACTCCAGAGCGAGCCAGGACGTTGTTCACAAAAGCGTTTGCAACCGTTCTGCTCATCTGATCTGCCGTAGGAATGGCTTCCACCCCTCGTGTGAAGTGGTCTATCATGACAACTATGTAGCGATTTCCATTCGAACTCGTTGGCAGCGGACCAAAAATGTCTATACCCCAGGTGTGCGCGACCTCTTCTGTTACAATCGATTGCATGGGCGGTGTTGTCGTCATTGTCTCCCGATTCTGTTGGCAATTGGGGCGGGCTCGAATGAAATCAGTCACATCTTTCCGCATTGTGGGCCAAAATACCCTTCGCCGCATTAGATCGTACACGCGTTCTCGTCCCATGTGAACATCTGTGTGTGCCAGTCGAATCACACGTTCCCTCTGGTTCACTGGAATAAGTGGCAATCTTCGCGGTCGAAGCCCTCGCTGTACCTCCACATCGACGACTAGGTGACCATTCTCCAAGTGTAGCCGGTCCCAGATCTGTACCAGTTCGTTCAGTCCTGAAGTCAACGTCTTGGGTTTGGTACCTGTCAGCAGATGTTCACATACTTCGCGTACTTGAGGGTCTTGCTGCTGATTGGCCAAGATGTCTTTATCGGCAACCAATACTGCGTTCACGGGTATAGCTTCAGTAGGCAGCTCACTTTCTTGTATCGGTCGCGACAGTGCATCAGGTACCTCATTGTCCGTGCCGTTGACATGCTCGATGGTAAAGTTGAACTCTTGTAATCGGAGTGCCCAGCGTGCCAGCCGTCCACGTGGATCCTTCGCCGTCTTCAGCCAGATCAGGGGTTTGTGGTCGGTCTCAACATGAAGAGTGGTCGCTATCAGATAGATCCTCCACTTCTCCAGCGCCCAGACGATAGCTAGGCACTCTTTCTCCGTGGTAGAATACTTTCTTTCTGCTTCCGTGAGTATTCGGCTGGCATACTCAATTGTGCCCGAAGGTCGTGACAGAGCTGCTCCGATTCCGATATCACTTGCGTCCACTGACACTGTAAATGGTTCATTCGGTTTTGGAATTGTCAGGCACCGTCGAGTGTTGGCAGCCTCCTGTTTGAGTTCGTTGAACGCCACCTCCGAGTCCTCAGTCCATGCAAATTTCCTGTCCTTCCTCAGCAACTGGAACAGTGGCTTTGTTTTCTGGGAAAACCCCGGCGTAAATTTGGAGTCGTAACCGACCATCCCGAGGAAACACCTCAGCTGCCGTTTCGACTTTGGTGTCGGGAAGTTCTTGATGGCTGTCAACTTCTCTGGCAGTGGTTGGATTTTTCCATTACCAACCGTGTGTCCCAAGCAGACGATTGAACTGCGGCCTATTTGACACTTCTTACTACTCAGTTTTAGGCCGGTTGCATCGATTCGTTGCAACATTGCTCGAAGTCTGTCCACGTGTTCCGACACTGACTTGGAAAATACAAAGATGTCATCTCCGTATATAGTTACTCCCTCTTGACCCTCCAGAATGCGAAGCAAGAGACGTCTGAAGGTTGCTGGAGCATTGCACAGACCAAAAGGCATCCTAAGGAACTCGTACTGCTGTTCGTTCACACATAACGCAGTC
The DNA here is from genome assembly GCA_014338405.1 of Paragonimus skrjabini miyazakii. Classification (NCBI taxonomy): domain Eukaryota; kingdom Metazoa; phylum Platyhelminthes; class Trematoda; order Plagiorchiida; family Troglotrematidae; genus Paragonimus; species Paragonimus skrjabini miyazakii. Next base: position 41,033 of record JTDE01022164.1, read on the forward strand.
TTCGCTCTGTCCTTCCGTGCCATTGGTAGTTGCCAGTAACCGGAGCGCAAATCAATGAGGGATAGTACTCTAGCTTCATGCAGTTGTGCAAAAATCTCCTCCATCTGAGGCATCGGGAACGCATCTTTGATCGTCACTTGGTTCAGCTCTCTGAAGTCGACACAAAATCGGTACGTTCCATCCGCCTTCCTGATCAACATCACCGGTGACGAAAATGGGCTGCTTGTTCTTTGAATGATTCCTTTCTCCAACATCTCCTTTAATTGCCTTTCCACCTCCGGAATCAACTTGAATGGTATCCACCGATATACTGGCCTGCATTCTTCGTCCGGCTGTAACTCTATGGAGTGTTCTATTTACGTACAGAATCCGTATTGATCATCCGCGTTAGTAAACAAATCAGCAAGCTCATTAAGGCACTGCTTGATAACTGGGATCGGACACTCTGGCAGAGATTTCACCGAGACGCTGCCCATTCGGCACTGATCCTTCGTATCTTCACGACATCGCCATCAACACGCAACTCGTTCCTCTCCAGGTCTACACTTGCTTTCAATCGATGTAACAGATCGGCGCCTATTATGGTCTCTTCCACATTGTCAATCACTAACGTTGCGTGGCGTAGCCTGGTACTACCTATCTGGATCTCAACGTTCTGAGTCCCCAGCACCCTCAACGCCATCCCGCCAACCGTAACTACATGCCAATTGCCGGATCTAACGGGCAATCCTGGCACTCTGCCTGTAATCGACACACCCGCTCCCATACCTACTATCGCACTCTTTTGTTTTCCCTCTATCAGAACCTTCACCCAAGGAACGCCCCCATGATAACTCGTTACCACCGAAAAACAAGGATGAAGACGTCTGTTAGGGCACTGGCAGGCAAAGTGTCCCACCCCATTACAAACAAAACAATGATTGCGGTGAGGTTGTCCACGTGCTCGTCTACCTTGTCCTCCTCTTGGTTCCATCTTCGTCTTCAAACCTTCCACGGCCTTCGTCAACTGGTCCACTTTCTGTTCGAGCTCCTTGACTTCCAGCCGTTCGACTTGCGTCCGTACGGGTTGGCGCTGTGCAATTCCGACAAGCCGCTCGATGTCTGTGATCCCACAAGACTCGGCCATTCGAACGCTCTCCTGAAACTCCGGCGGCAAACTCTGGATGAACCACTTCCTCACCAATCTATCCTTCGTTTTCTCATCTGCTTCCGGCAAGCCCAAAGTCAATTGTCGTAATAAGTGCTGATAATGAATCGGGGGTCTTGAGTGTCGCAAAATCCGGTACCATAAAACCGATCCATCGCTCGTTGTGGGTCTTGTTCGTTTGTAAACTCTTGAATCAGTGCAGTCCGTGTTTCTTGATACGATGCTGCGGCCTTTCTTTGTTTGTTCAATGCATAGACAGCTTTTGCTCGTCCAGTTAGCAGTGTTCCTAATGCCGTCAATAGTTGTGTTTCGCTTTTCAATCCGTTGCATGCCGCAATCGCCTCAAATTCCGACAGCCACTCTTCCACGTCACCATCCGAAAATTGGTTTGGCCACGGCAACCTCATTGCGTTGTGTTCAGGGCACGGCACCAGTGCAGCGAAAATGCGTTCAGTAAAGCACAATATTTATTGCGCAACTCGCTAGTTCACATGTTACGCGCGCGCTCGCGTTTATGAGTCAGCATTTCAGGCCACAACACCCCCAGGTTTCCGTTCATGAGTCGTGTGCACTTCTATCCGGTTTAGGTGTGCGATTGGCGCCTTCTACCCGGGGGTCTTCTGCCTGCTATTCCTCGTCCGTTGATCCGATTCCGTTGAGCGATGGCTTGTGCAGTCGCCCACGCCGTTCTCCATCCCCTCACCGTGGGTTTTTGAACGCACCTCCCCCCTGTGTTGGGGTATTCCGCCGAGAGTTGGGATGCTCGCACTTCCTGCCTGACAGTCCACCACAATATAAGTAACAAATTATTCTGACGTGCACAGAAAAAACTAAACGAGAGTACACAGAAGTGAAACACAAACCAGAATGTAACATAGATTAGCTTTCAAGAGCTACACCATAGAGCCCGTGAATAAGAATTTCATTACACGAAGTCTTTTGCAAGTGAAGTCCTCGTAGTACGAGTATCCATACAAACAGAACTCACCGGAACATGCAGTACTGTGGGACTGGCAGTGGAATGAGTGAATAGAGCAGGCGGGACTGAAAAATGGGACAGACAGACACGGTAAAAACGATAGACACATTAACATGAAACTAGAAGAAGCGATATCAGTGACTGAGCACAAAAGTTGTCACAACTGACCTGGAAAAGGTGCAAACAAAGTTGCTTGAACCGAAGAATGCATCTACGGAAAAGTAACGGGAGAAAGGAAAAAATGATAGTTTTAGAATAGTAATACAGAATTCTTACGTAAAAACTGAAATCAACAGGTAAAAGCCAATAAATAATTCAAAATGTTCATCACATAACTGCCATAGAGGTTGGTTAAATGAGACGGTAGTAAAAATTCGTTCATCCTTAACAACAACCGAGCACTAGGAAAAATTAGAGGATCATAGTTAACGCACATTGTTTTGTGCATGCAACAAAAGCCATGTGCTGTTGATATGTGTGATTAAGCGCAACTGAAGGTGAATTTATCAAAGGTGTTGAAGAGATATTATAATAAATTATCCATAACGTTTGCCAGAAGTAAGCTGTTTGAATGGGTAAACTGAGAACCATTAGTTTAAGTTGCATGATACGGGAATAAAATTGCCATTTGTCTTGAACATGGAAAACCAGGGGAGGATGTCTTGGAATAGGAATAACTGTTCTCACGAATAGTGTTCAATTGCAATAATGACCAAAATACCACTGCTAGCAGATGGAGGCATCGTTCACAAAGATGAATCCGCATGATAAACTAGCAACGAGGCCTGTAGTTTCCTGGTCAAAACAGCTGGTACCGCGATCAAGTCACATCAGGTCAATATCACGCTTTACGAATCCCAGCTTTTTACATACACATCCTCAGCTAGTAAAGGACAATTGACTCACACACCAACAACACATATCGTGAACCTTAAAAACAGCCAAGGCTGGGATAGGACTGAAAACAACCGATGTTTCAGTCTTGTGATCGATTCAAGAGTAAAAAGTCACATTTGCACAGAAGTTATATTAAATGAGTAATAACGAAAGAAGAGTAAGACAGCGTGAATACGAAAAACTGATTCCACCGAGAACTAGCGGAAAATGTTAAAATACATTTACAGAGGCATGGGTGGGATGTCAGATGGAATATTTGCCGCAATCGTTTTGCATGTTGCAAAACGGTGAGGAAAAATGATATCATTGAAATGCTTCCGGGAAGACCCACCATAAAGTGCAAGGTGGTTTGACAACCTAGCAAAAGTATATATCCTTTGAAAATGAGCCAAGGAAAGCAACTGGCGAACTGGTCGTCACGATATCATCAAGGATTTAGCGTGAACGATAATAAGTGAACTGACTAACATCCGTGGTGTTCGCTCCAGTTTCTGTTCCAGTGAGAATTACTTTCTTGAAAATCTGCAACGTCGTAGACGTGCATGACATTGGGTGAAATTTGGCTGTTCTTTTTTGAGGGAATCGATTGAAAGCGTGCCGTTCTTCGACAACTAACAAGCTTGCGTCGTGTGAAACACTGAGTCGATAGCCCGATTGAAAGTTGGGGTAGAAAACTTGCATATTTTTAAAAACAATCGGTGATATGTCGTAAGATCCGATGGCTTGGTTGGATATAAACTGGTTAAGTCCTTCAAACATAGCTAAGGTCTCAACGGGGTTGAATGAAACCACGAAAACTGAGAACCTTCTGGGAGTTGAGAAAGAATTATTCGTTCTCCTACTGAAACTACGATTGAGATTTTCAACATCGACAATAGTTTTTTTGACAAAAAACTTCACTTTACTCAGCTTTTTCATGAATGACCAGATTTCGCGGTAGCTTTTGTCATCCAGCAATGTGTTGGTGTATACCAAATTCAAGCGATTTTATTCACATCGTTTCACCAATGGATGTGTTTCTGATTTACAGGTTCCTTGTTTTTATGAAGCCATTTCAGACGTGTGAAAGGTCTGTCTGCACGCGTAAGGATAGCTGTCCAAGGATAGTAAATAACGAAGAAGCAGTAAGGGCAGCTAGCCAACTGATCGCGAAAAATAGATGTGCCGCTGTAAGCAAACGAACTCAAATCGAATTATGACACAATTTCTAAACTCGTCGAGAAAAGATAGCCAGAGTTTAATTATTTGATCTCCATAGCGACTGAACGTACTGTGACATGTCATGTGGTAAACAAGAGAGAGTTTTACGACAGAGTGGTCTGAGTTACTAAATGGGGAGCGTCGGTCTGCAGCAAACGAGTGCTCCAAAGACGTGAAAAAAGAACCGCAGGAGCACAGGATATAAACATGGAGGTGCTCGGCTGCACGCGTTCAAAGAAAACGATCGGACCACCGTGGAAAATATTCACGATATCGTGGGAGTTGTCGGGATCAAGACCGACGGTATAAAATTCGTCGACCTTCGGAAGCTTGCAAGGAAGAGGACTAGGGCGATGCTGGATGCGGTACAAACAGGCCCCACAAAGTTCGGGTGGATATTCGTGAAGATAGCCCTAATGGGTGAACCCGCGCCTCAGTCGACCATAAGGAGCTAATACAGAGACTCAAGGTAGTCTGGCTTGAAACCAGAGCAAGTCCTATGAAGTTTTTCATTACTCTTCAAAATTAGCAGGACAGCGCAGAGGAAGCGGCTTCCGACGGATCATTTAATGTCACCACCACTGAGTGAATAAGTTCAACTGGCACATAAAACAGACAGACATCGTCTGATCGCCACGTATCACGCGGAAAAAAACGTCACCATCGGTGGCAGCGAGGGTAATGGAAAATCTGTCAGGCAGAAAGGTGTTAAAGGAACTCAGAGGCCCGATGGACCCTAACGATGTTAGGGAAAATGAAGAATCAGAGAAAAGCCGAGAGTTGTGTCAACAATGAGTGGGAGTGAGGCTTAGGATCCCGACTGTCTCGTTCAGTGTAGTATCTTTGTAAAACAAAACATTTTGCTGTCATTACTTCAGTCTACGGAGGTCAGTAGCAGCAGCAACAGTGTTTGGTGGAAGTACAATGCAACAGTTAGTTTTGGTAAACGACGTACAGGAGAAGTGCTTAGTTGATGTGCGTGTGACAAGTTCGCTGGTCAAGCTTAAATATTGACTTTTACACTTACCCGGTAGCAGCAGACTTCAGGTCAGGCAAATGCGGAGTTGCAATAATCTAAAATATCAGTGTCCCAAGGTAAAGCTAAAGAGCAATGAAGTCTCAGTGCTGTTTATCATTTCAAAAGAGGCCCAATAATTATGTATCCGCTGCGAACATAAAATCCTCCCAACAACGAACAAGTTCGGACTGCATGAAACGTGCAAGATACTAATCCACTTCAAGGAGAAAATGAAACAATTATGTGATATGCTGAAAGAAATCGTGAAGCAGTGGCGAACAGTTCTCGCAGTTATCCGTGTTGTTAGAAAATAAGTTCAACTGGTGAATTTCCAACGTAGTAGCACAGAATGCATTCATTCCATTGCCGTCGGTCGTGGGCACCTGTGACAGGAAACGGCAGTCGGAGTTATCAACGACGATCGACGTTCGCATAGGTAGCCGGCGAATGGCAATCAAACCAGACGACAGAGAGAATCTCGTTCACAGTAGACGCGGAATAATACCATTTCAAACAAATGCCATTCGGTTTATCAGAGTTGGCCGTTACATTCCAACCTTTGGTGAAATTACTGTAACTGAAATGACCGTGTGCAAAGAACCCACAGTAAGTTACAGCCAACCAGAGCAGGAGGATACGATGCAGCCTTAGGCCGGGTTGAGGCAGATTTATGTGACAAGGTTGCGTGTAAATGCACTTAAGTCCCAACTCGCGAGAACATCAGATATGTTCCTAGGTAGTAAAACAAGATATAGGAAGACTGGCAAAATTACGTCAAGAACGAGGATGCTGGAGAACAATTATCAGGAGAAATAACGATCCACGCGAGCTTCAGTTATTCCGAAATGACTCAGACAACAGTCGATCATAAAAAGCCACGAGATTACACATATTGGCTGATCTGGAACAAGAGCTTACGCAGCAAACAGCCAACCAGCCCGAAATGAATAGTGACGCAACGTTTAGGTTCCCCTCAAGTCGACAATGTTAACTGCCGAAAAGAGGCTACAGCCGATTTCTGTGTCGGGTATTGGTGAACTAGTCAGTGAACATTCTGGAAACCATTCCCGTTCACAGGAAAAGGAGATGTTATGTAGGAAAATTTGTCGACTGGGTCAACACAGCGGGTATCCCAGGCCAGAAAATTACCAAAGAGTACAGCGACGATGGAAGAGACTGTATCGCATCACTATGTGGATCAAAATCCAAGTTTCGAAAGTGAAGAAACTATCCCGAAAGATCAGACATCCGGGCAAACAAAAGAATGGGATTAGCAAAGAATAGTTAGCATGCAAAGTAGACGACTGGGAACAATCACTTCGTCTGGTGTTATTAGTTCAGCGTGCATCCGCCTATGTAAGTATAGGTAACACACTACTTCAAGTTTTTAGCAGAAGCCCACGGCTACCTGCGATTTCACCAGAAGTGGAAAAAACTGGAATGCTTAAAAAGCCTAACGGCGGGAAAGGTGTAGTTACAGAGTTATCACACAAAGTACGGTACGAGGGGAAGTTGCAATGGGATCTAAGCGACCGGCAGAGAACGACACATGCCGAATATCAACGGATACGACAACAACAAACAGTGAGTAAGTAAAATCAGGTCAAAGTGAACTACTTAATGGTGTCTGTAATGTAGGATTGATAAAAAGTAAAGACCTTCAAATGTACGCTGAATTCGAAATGTGTACAGCAGCTGATGAGGGGTGAGTGGGGAAGAATGTAGCCAAATCCCGCACGAGGAGGAACTCACGTTTAGAAAACCAGCAGTGACTAACTTGCAACAATGACTTGCGAACTACTAGTTACGATCGCTCTTACGGACGTTTTCTGAAAGTATGCTTTTACATATATATATATATATATATATATATATATATATGGATTGAATACTATCAGACCATCCAAACTTAGCGTTTGCGTAACACTAATAATGGATATTAAACGACAAAACGTGAAACCAAAACAACTAGTCAACATCTTAAATTCAAATAGATGACTTTTTAACAGATTAACAAAGAACATTGTTAAAGTACTTACGACGGGAGTAGAAATTGAAGTCGGGCAACCCGTTACGACAGGGAGGTCAGATGACGTCAGGTCGACTGTAAAAGTGAAAAGATGATGAGATTACGCGTAGGGATCAGACGGGAAGAATAGTTAGTTTACTGATCAAATCCAATGTGATCAAAGTAACTGCAGCACAACCAGTTTAGTATTCAAAATTGCAGTTCTTGTGAAGTGTACGACCGGATAATGGCCACAATTTTCGGTTGGATCAACTCATTCCAGTCACTGCTCACGGGTGGTTGATAAATGAGCTTAAGCTGATGGTCGAACTTCGGTTCTCAGGATTGAGAAGTAACAACCACCTACGTTAAATTTAACAGAGTTTCTATAAGATAGATATGAACTTTTCAGTGTAGTCATATCGTCAGTTCGATCAACTTGAAATGAACATTCCATAACAAACTACTAAAAAATCACTACTACAGTTACAGATATCAAGTCCATAGCTCAACTAACATCAGTGACGAGAAGTGACCAGAGTAGGAAAAACTCACTATTGATCTAAGACCTCACAATCTGAATGTCACTCGGTTAGCTCCCGGAAATGGTCGAACAACATCTGGTTCTAGGTGCTTCACAGCCATAATCTCAAACGCTGACAGAAGCGACTCACGTACGAACAGCACAAGAGCAAGATATTTTGAAACAAAGGATGTCAAGCGGACCTTAAGCCTCACAAGAAATGCAGAAGGCAAGCGCTTTACAGCAAATCAGTAAGTGTTTGCGATGACAAGAAACGCGTACTGGATAGACGAGTATAAATAAAAACGGAAACATTGTCCATAGTGGCAACTGTGAATCAAATGGCACAACAAAGGTGAATGACAGTCGGTAAACAGGGATTCGGGTAAAGCACTGACAAAGGCTCCAAACTTGGCAATGCAAAAATTTTGTCTGCCGTTCCAACTAACTCACTCTTCAGTAAATTACTGTTGTTTTAATTACCACCATTGTGTGGATACTATTGTGTCAAAATGTTCGGGCGATCACTTAAAAAACCTTTTACGTTTAAGCATCATCGCAATTCTTATGCTTGGGTGTAACAAACAAGAACAAGGTGAAGAAAATCCATCAAAATCCGAAGGGCTACGCTAGAAAACAAGGTAGTAGGGGGGTTGCACTTCAAAACTGAAACATTACGAAAACGTACACATGTAGGTGAAAAGATCCGTTTTTAGTCAGTAACACGATTGCAGTATAAAGTATTATTGGATTTCGTGAATATACCGACTTGAATGTGAACACTGCAGGCAGCCTGGCTGTGTGGAGATTTTGAAAATGGAATAACCAAAATTGAGAGTTTCAGTAGTCACCATGTGGATAGCCCTGTGTATTACAGCAGAGGTGGTGATCTCATTAATCACATCATTGGATCATGGTGCACGGCAATTCAACCTCTGTTTAGACATCCGAATGTTTATTCACGTTGCACAGTTCTTGAGTGCAAACCCAGATTCCTGTGTTTTTTGTTCACTTGTAGCGTGTAATATTTATTCTAGTTTGTTCTGCCATTGAGAATGTTAGGATTGCTGACGACATTTCAACCGCCATCTTGGATGCTGTTGACACGTCATTGTGTGGTGGATGTGGCAAGTTCAACCGATGTGGTATCCATTTTCGTATCAACCTCGGTCGACAAAAGACCGTGACGTTTCTTGCAAGTCTGCTCGCATATCTCAACTTAGTGTTTTTTTAAAAACACGCAAGTGTTTACAGAAATTCACCAAAGAGTCACCAAAGTGTTTACATTAGGATATGCCACAGGACCTTGGTTCATCGTGCGAATCACAGAATCACACGTCGACAACCCACTTTTGACAATTATAGTAGACTTTGAGAAATGATGTCCTGATGCGATATGAGGCTATTTATTCACAACTCTACGGTGATCAGTTGACTGGCTACAATAAATTTTGCGTCGACATCTGATGTATTTGGGGAACAATCTTGAGGTGTGAGGACAGATTTTCTTCGTACTAAAAAAAACCCTTACAATGCTAAAGATAAATCATCAACGAATTGTATATCAAATGCGGATTGCATCGGTTAAACTGCAGGTACATTTACACATTACTGAGAAACAAAAGCTACCGCGAAATCTGGTAATTCATGAAAAAGCTGAGTAAAGTGGATTATTCTGTCAAGAAACCTACTACCCATGCTGAAAAGCCCAATAGTAGTTTCAGTAGGAGAACGAAAAAATTTTTCTTAGCTCCCACAAGATTATCGGTTTCCGCTGTTCCATTCAACCCCGTGTTTGAAACTAATGCAAGCAGGCTTAACGGTCTATCGCTAATCGTTCTGAAGGAAAGCACAGTCTTTATTCCCAGCTCTAGCTGGGTTACTCAAGCAACACAAAATTAGTGACTGCTGAAGAATGGCTCGCATCACACGGACTCTTAAGAAAGCAAAACTAAATTTCACTCGATATCATGTCCGCCTGTAGCGTCAACAGTTTTGAAAAACTAATTCTCGATCGAATAGAAACTCAAGAGAACATCACCGACTTTAGTCAGTTCAACAATCGTTGCGCAAGCTCAAATCATGATACTCTCGCTATCCCAGTGCATGTCATTCAACCAACGCCCGACGGTTAGACCAAGGCCGTTCTCCAGTGTTTCAATAAATCAAAGGAATGCGTTTAAAAGTGTTGACGGAGATATGTCACTTGAAATTCTCAAAGAATCTGTCATTCAAACTTCAATGATTGAATTTTGGGCAGTTAGATGACGAATCGAAGCAACCTTTCTCAACTGGGCGGTAATGCTGATTATGAGGTTATTACGGCCACACAACACAGTCACTGGTGTACAATAAAGTCCACTGTCATACTTTATTTCTGTATCATATTGTCCTCTTCCCTATCATATTGATCCCTCCATATATTATCGTAATCTGCCTTTTCTATTCGTTATATTATAGATCACATGCATCGTTTTCGGATTGATTAAAGCCTTCCTACCAGGCGTTGTCTCCTCTGCGTTCTCGGTAACTTCTCGCAAGTCTATTCGTTACAATTTGATCAATCAGATATAATGGATCGTCTGCTACGACCGGACCGATTTGATGCCGACCCAAACTCCACAGACAGTGGTGACGTATGGGAACATTGGTTATGTACTTTTACAAATGTTCTTGAATTGACTGCTTCCCATAAACCTGACAAGTTAAAAACACATACACTTCTTGTCTCCTGCCGTATACAAATTCATTTCTCGCT
>JTDE01022164.1:51662-67633 GCA_014338405.1 Paragonimus skrjabini miyazakii
CAGACCCTATTTCAAACCCTTCTATTGTTGACACACCCTGCACTATATCCGACACGACAGAAACGACTAGTGTACCAGAAACAAACGTTGAAAATCTTCTCTCCCATCAACAAAGAGTTAGACCTTACTTACTTCGAAATCGTGAGGTGTAACCTCACTTCACAGTTTTGCCATTATCTCTGTCCTAAGATTACCCTTTTTATACGTTGGACAGTTAACCCCCTAATACTCTATATTTACGTTAGTTAGTTTTTTATATGGCTATGGAGAATGTCATGTTTTATTTCTGCATCATATTGTCCTCTTCCCTATCATATTGATCCCTCCGTATATTATTGTGATCTACTTTTTCTATTCGTTATGTTATAGATCACATGCCTCATTTTCTGATTGTTTAAAGCTTTTCTATCAGGCGTTGTTTTCTCTGCGCTCTCGGTTACTTCTCGCAAGCCTATTCGTTGCATCCCCGTTGGTAGCTTCGCCTGATATGGTATCCGTGCCAATTCATGATCACACTTTTGCAACGAGATATGTAACAGGTGTGACAGGGGGCATCAAACATGCAACTCCATTTTCCTCTTCTACCTTACTAAATAGCTTAGTCAAACCATTCAGTTAGTCAGAATTCATCCGTTTTTCTTGTGACGTATTCAAATGTGTTGTTTCCCATTATGAATCTAAATTAGTTGGAAGATGCCAATACATGTCTATCCCTGCATGTGCAAAGTGGACCTCGGCCTCCGCTTCGTTCGGTTAAATATCTGATTATCAGATTGAGTAACAACATGACAACTTCGTGTTACTGATGTTTCCACGAATATTACAAAACCTGTCATTTTACATTCCGTGTCTAAAATTCCTTTCAACTATTTGGTCAGTCGATTTAATAATGCGTACGCGACCCAACACTAGATGTAATGTTTACCGCTTGTTTATCCTGCCTTGTTGTCAAACAATATCACATACGTTTCGCTAGACCCATACAATGTCTATCACACTGTGATGTTACTACCCGTAAGTAAACCAAAGGTTTCAAAGTTTTCCATCACGTTGTAATGTATGCAAAGAGTATGGGAACAATCCTATCAGACACAATTCACTCTTTTTTATTGGGATCGCCAAATTTTCCACCAGAACCCGGCATAAGCATTTACTTACATGCATTCAGCCTTACTCTTCTCTTACTTCTCATTAGGTTCAACTTTTTCACAAACCTAGCTGGTTTATTTTGCAATTCACTATGAAAATGAACAAACGGATATTTTCGCAACTAACACTGATGGCGTCCGTTCGCTAGATTTTCATTCATACTCAAGATGACTAGCATTATTTTGTGAACCAAGCTCACTGAATTAATTGTCCCCTATGTATTGAAGAGGTTAGTATAGAGATGGGAAATTCACCCCCCCCCCCCAAAGCGTACCATTCATCTGGCTCGACTATCGTGTATACATCCGTCCCTCGATTGATACAGTGAATCGAATCCACAAAAGTGAATCGAACCCTGTACACCCAGCGTTCAAATTTGTGCAGCAACTAAACTTTGGATTTACCTCAAAACGTTATAGTGAATTAACATGAGTTGCGCTTTACGTATGATGGATGTTGACGATGCACGCTTCAGTTTTCACAATATGATAAACTCGGATAAAAGTGAGTGTAGGTCCGGTGAATTGGGAGGAATACAGTATTTTAAAAAAGCACACAAATTTCTCATGATTACATTTTTTGCACACCTAATTGTAAACAATCTGGACTTACACAGTATTTGAAGTATTGACAGGAAGAGCTTGTTTTCATGCAGCAAATGCTCTACAAGCTTACTTACGAAGGAACGTCAGCAGATCCGTTAATTATTCGTCACATGACACCATAAGAAATGCGGTATGGTTTCAAGAAGAATGAGTGTATCAAACCAGAGAAATGTAGACCAATTGATCTATCATTTGTCGTCTCAAAAGTCATGGAAGGTGTAACAGATGACCAACTGTGGGCTAACACTGCACACGGTACACAATGGCCTGAAGATTAATGTGGACTCGAAAAGGTTACTCGTACTTAACTGCTTGAAATCAGGAGGTATGGGACAAACAAAACATAAATTAAGGACTGTAGTATTGCCTATTTCGAGGGAAGCTAACAGATGCCATTTTTACACTTTTTCAAGAGTTTAAGAATTAACCATACAATACTGTGTGTGAAACTCCTTCAGTATGGTGCAGATGGCTGTGCATTTCTATGGTCCATCCAGTGTCTTAGAGACAACAATTTTGATATGAAGGTGAATGACATACCATTCGACCGGCACTCCACAAGGAACAGTAAGCCCTAGGATTCCACTCTAGACCTGCCGTTGACCTTATCTATCCTGTTTGAGATGAAACTATGTGTATATTCACGGATATTAGTACACGCCTAACCATAACCCAGTAGTACCGGGAAGGGAAAGCTTTAATGCGATTCCGACGCTGCACCACTAGACTATAAAGTGTTGTCTTCCAGTTAATTCCTTTAAATGTGAAGTAGTGAACAAATGCCATCCGTAGCACACTTAGTACATTTTGACGAGCGAATAGCTAGACAGTAACGATTACGACTGGAGCCTTGAAATGATCGCATGGGATCATCTCAATTGGTCTCCTAACTGCACCACATTGTTTAAAAAAGAATCCCGGTAAGTGGGATACCAACGTGGCCGTATGGTGCGTTTCAGTTAGAAGGCTTTCCTGGTAAGATTTTGGTTTATATTTACTGAACATCACAGCCTTAACATTCCCGTAGACATTTCAGTCGAACCTTCTCGAAAAGAAGCTTTCGTAAGAACACCACATAAAATCCCCTACGACTCACCGATGATCAAAACATCGCCCAACAACTTAATAATTCCTGGGATCACAACTTGGAAAGAAGCATTGGACATGGGGGCACCGATTAAACCCAGCAGGACAGCTATCGTGTCTCCTCTCAAAGCGATCCGACAATCTGAATGTTAATCCCAAGCTGTTGTGACTAAATGGTAGCATAAGATAATTCGGTAGGGCTTAATGTGAGATCAGAGGCGCAGTGATCAACACAGTTGCCTCATGAAAGCGTGGCCGGAATTCAAAACTCAGCCGTGGCAAGAATATGCACTACCGACGAGCTCTAACAAGATCTTTCGTTGATGCTAAATTCCCTGACACGCTCACATTTTCAGTTAAACACACAAATCTACTGGCCACTTTTTACGAAGGATAATCACCTCACTGAATCAGTGTAGTGTAAGGTTACAAACTGGGTTTTATCACTTCACTCACTCAATCTTCTATTCGGAAACATTTTTTTAACCTGAGTCAATTCTGCCAGCACTGTCAGAAAATCAGTGATGGAAACTGGATGTGAAACCAGTCGCTGTATCCCCTGACGTACATTTTTACGCATGGTCTAAATCACCATCCCCAAGATTGCCAGTTGAAACTGTACCAAATAAGTCCTCTAAAATGCAGACCACATTATACTAGGATCAGAGTATACTCAATCTGGGACAACCTGCTTGGATCTGTCGTAACAGCATCCTCAGTATACGGCTTTAAGCGACGACCCGATGCACATATTCGCTAAGTTATCCAGGACATTTCAGTAGCATGGCCGTCCGAATAACTCGAAACTGGTGTACGGCCTCAAATCCCAGTTCTATCAAGTAAAACGGATGAGATAAGGATTATGTCAGTGAGAAATGTCATGGAAGAAGTTTATTAAATTAGAATAAAACGAGGTCGCGACTGACCCATAATAAAAACGACAACCGTACAGAAGGCAACGAAAAAGGTCAAACCAATCACCTTCACTTCGCGTAGCTAGCATAACTTTTAATTTTCAGTAATAAACAGTGAACGAACAAATTAACTGTTGTCTCATCCATGACACGAAGTACCGGTCTTCGGTCAATGCATATACACGTATAATCTTGACTCATATTACAAAGACCAATTGCATCCAGCCCCAAATATGTTTACGCGTAAATATGAAAAATATATGAACCCACACAAATGCATGACAGTATAAACCAATTCATAACCAATTAAACAAACCATTCCGACTCAATGTAAGTAACAAACATATACGAGAGGATCACACTTACTGTGTAACGGTTGAAGCGGATTACTGGTTGTCGAGGAACCAAACCGGGTTTGTTGGTTCAACGAAGTAGATGAGAGGATTCGCAGCGCCTAAAGAGAAACATCGTTTGCATGACAACGTTGTACGAAATTACCAGTGTCAAAATTGGGAAAACATACGCAATGAGCAAACTGCTGTTACACCCCGCAGCCAATCACTTTCAAGTTCGTTGAGACCGACACACACGACTCGTATATATGAATAAACAAGGCTTAACAAGTGCAACCAAAAACGAAGGATCAACGACGAAAGATACCTAACAAACACCTATTTAAAAGCCCACAATCAAAGACGAACTAGAGAATTGAAGAAGCGCATGAAAACAGCAGTGGAGAAAGATCGTAGGAGAATATGCTGCACATACGGTTGCATCACGCTAAAGATAGATACATAATAACAGTTTGACTACAATTTAGTTGAATAGAACGTGAGCTCGGTTCCCAAGAAAAATACAACTTTCTATTTGTTTAGAACACGCTATTACTACTATAGTGTTAACAGTTTGCAATCATGCGTCTACGTTATTCGTTAAGTGGTTGTTATTTTATTTTATTTGCATGTTTCGGTTGTACCGTTTACATAAGTTGATTTCCTTCGCTTCTCTTAAGCCTTATCCTGGATTGCCTATTAGCCTCCGTTTACTTCCGCGTGCCTTGTTATAAGACCGATATTGTCTGCATCGTTAGCTTTTTACTCGACCAGTTGGAAATTTGAAATTTGTTTGTTTGTTTTTAATTAATGATGGCCCATTCGAACTTGACTGGTTCTGTGTCCTATTCCCATTCCAGCTGATGACTCATTCTTATTTTACGCTAAGTCAAATTGTTGTATGCTAACTGATCACAGTCCGTGTATCGTAACCGAAGAGATTGGTCGAAATGTGTCTGCAAAGTACATCTTACGTAATTCTACTTGCGTGTGCTTGATTTATCCGAGGACATGACTGTTTTAAATTTTCATTTGTTGGTGAACATCAAGTGATAAGGAAAGCGACCGAGAATGAAACGAGAAACAACCCCGATGGTTCCAATGAAAGCACATGAATTATGATGAATGTGAAAAGCATTTTACGTTGAAAATTAGGTATTTCTTACCGCCTTTTAGGCGGTGACCATCAATTTTAACGACTTCGCATCATTTTGTTAGCATGAGTGGCAGGTAACCGCTTCGACTGGTTACTTACTCGATAACGTCAGTGATTGCTGCCGATAAACGATGCGTTCGGTTGTGACAGACAACGAAAACCTTGAATAAAATAGATGTATCCTGCTTGATGAACTGTAGTTCAAGTTTGCGGTGAACGTTTGTGCTCACATTTAAGTGCATTTAATTCCAAATGAAACGGTACACATTAAAAAGTACATCTGTGGTGTACAAATATGTGATCGGGAGGCGTGTTTCTAAATATTCATCACTAATAATCTTCCAGTGGAGGTGCAGCTTATGCAATTATGTTCAGAGTGAACCACGTTATCGAGACCAGTCAGATGAGAAAGCAGACAAAACATTTTAGGTGCTTAACACTATAGTAGGCGACATCCGAAACGGATTAGCCTGTCATAGTGACCGAAGGAAAAGGATGCCTGCGCTCTAAACCATCACCCCAAGTGGCTTGCGCTGAACCCCTTGCGGTTCCACTCACACACCACGTATCCGGTGTAAACCAGAAGGAATAAGACCAGTAGGTGTGTGAGTGAGGCCCTTGTGTCCAGCCGGCCAGTGTTCGTTACTTAATTGAATGGCTAGCACGAAAAGAAAACCCTTATATCTCGGAAAATAAACAGAAAGAGAGGCTGCAATGACAAGATCTATACTAGGAAGAAAGATATGTAGAATGTAATACAAGATGCATTTCAGTATACGAGTGCATGTTAGTGCAGTCCAGAGAGGATAAATTTGAAAAACAAACTTCAAAGTTGAACTACGAAAAGATCAGGCGAACGATGCATCATTCAGCACACTAACAAGGCTCAAGGAAAGAATGGGTAAAAGACTACAAATACTCAAGTTTCTGAAAAGAGGAGTGGATTAGTTGCCAAACGACCAGTCTTGGTCGATGCAATAGTTAACAAAAGTAGAGTGGATATGCTGATATGGCCTACTTGAGCCTAACGTACTCGTTGTCTCTTCGCCGACGGTGCACTATGAGTGCGCTGGTGACCAACTAATCTCAAACGGTCAGCGCATTCGCGGCCGCACACATCGCAACGCCATACAGTCATGTCATCACGACCTATGGCACTGATGGTTCCTTTGCGTACCGCGTGCTTTCGTTCGCGGCCGCGCAATAACTGCTCGTTGAACTCGCGGATGCTCGTCCGAATCGTATTCCTCCAGGCAGTCCGGTTCAACGCTAAGTCTTCCCAAAATCTAAAATCAATTTTACAACGTGAAAGACCTACATGCACAACGCTAGTCTACCATCTAGCTAACCAGCACTTGTTGACTAGAATACACAGGCTTCCACTCGCACGCCTCGTGGTCTTATTCCTCCGCATGTGTCCGGATGCGGAACGAGAATGGAACAAGTGGGGTAGCACAAGCCGCATGTTGTGATGGTTATGCCCAGGTGTCCTTTGGCTTTGGTCACTGTGACAAGCTGATTCGAAAACGGACGTTTCGCACGTGGTATCACGTGGCTTGTGACTGAGAGTAAATGGAATAAAGTACTCGTGCCCAAATATGGGACCGCTCAGTGTCACCTATTTGGGTATGATGTCTGCCTGTTGTCGACCCCTGAGACGATAACGCAGGCCTTTCTCACAGCTATGAAGGCATATAGATGCCCTTGAACGTCAGACCCATCTCAAGTGACGGATTGTTGTTCAAATCCGCGCCGGGCTGTCATGTTCCAACTCAAAGGGTACTTAATCTAACACCGAGCTATAAGTGCAAAAAAGTATACATATACAGGAAATGGTTACTTCTAGTGAAAAGAGTGAGGAATGACAGTACTGACTGAAAATCACGTTTCAACAGGATCTCAACGGCCGGCGCAGGGAGCATAAAGAAACGGATAAAACGACCACTGGTTACCTTAGTATATCGAGTCGTTATCAATGGGCTTGCTCGAGCCCTAAATTGGCAGCATACTCGCAATGATAGTTACCATATTGTCCGTAGTTTAAGAGTTAAGGACGACCGTTTAGGTTCCGGCACGAACGATTGTCTTTGGCTCTTGAACGACAAGAAAGAGTACTAATCCCACAACAGCAGGTTTGACTACCTGCTGCCTGGCATGTATCAGGTATGTACGTGGGGTATAAATAGTCATACCCAAGTACCAGTGAGGATCCTAAGATAGAAACGCAACTTTCGTTTCAAAAGATAGTCGCCATTTTCAGTCTAAATGTCTGCATTGATTAAGTAAAAGGGGCGGCAAAAGGAAACAAAGATTCAGCCGGTTGGGTGATCAGTGTTGTGTGGATTCGTAGGCGACCCCAGTATACTTCGCATAGCATTAATGTTATTGACTGATACTCAGAACAGATTACACCTTAAAAGTACTATCCAGAATCGGAAGAATTGTGTTGGTTGCGACTATCTGTCGTATCACATTTCGGCCCGAATAGTGGCTAGAGATTTCGTTTCTTTGCTGCTCGATAAATCTGACCCGATTTATCGAGCAGCGCCAAACAGTAATGTTAGAAACACACACACGACTGTACAAAACATCTGCTCGCTGTGTTCGGATTGGTTTGTTGCTTCAAACAGATACTGAGGTCTGATAAAGTTGGGCTCCTTGAGTGATGGCAGCAAAGGGAATAATCTGCTTACAACATTCACCAGATGAGCGAGGTTATTAGAGCCGAACCGGTCGTGTAAGAACGTTCGTAAGGGCGTAGTAGTACGGTTATGAGACCTAACAGAATGGTTGGTTTAGTGTAGAAGGACTGACGGTCCCAAAATATTGATTGCTCACGTAACTGAGCGTATCTGAGTAATGTCCATTAGATGTTTGTCCTCAGTAACAATCGCAATTAGTCGTCCATTTTCACTCACTACTAATATCGGTAGCCATTTGTACGCACCAATCAAACTTGGTAGGTCACAGCAAAGTACACAGAATGAATAGGTGATCTGTGCGGTAGTCTGTGCACGCACATTCTGTGAACCACACAACCAAGGCATACTTAGGACTTTCTCACCGGACCAGGATCTGACAAGGTGGTGTGTCCAGTACACTCGGTGGGTGACGATAAAGGTACCTCATCCTCAGTTGTGTTTAGGTAGCTATTCTCCTTTTACTGGTGGGACGTACTAAAATTACTGATGATGCAGACAGGTAAAAATAATTGGTGTAATTTTTTGCAAACCACTGTATTCAGGAGATAAGATTGCCAGCCACGCTAGAGGATGGAAGGTATGTAGAACCATGGTGTTTGTGTGGGATTCGGAAGATCAGGCATTGAAGTCAGCCAAATTCCCCTGGTGTTATCAAATGTAGTAAAGGGTAGGGAGGTTTATTAACCACACAGAGTAGAACGGATATGCGCTCTTTTTGCTTGTCTGCTGGCTAAAAATGATAAGGGATGACTAAGAGCAATGGCCACAGACGAAATTGAGAAAGCGGTGACCGCTGACTACAAGACAACGGTAAATGATTGAAAGGTGATGGAAAAACCGTTAGTCACCCAAATAAACATGTTGATTGTACAGCTTTTTCTGATACGCCAATCACTGTTCAAGCGGAATAATATAAATAGTAGTAAAGCACCTAATTCAAAACCTAATTCGACCAACCTTGGGATCAGAATGAACAGAACTCTGTGCATTCAAAAAGTGAGTTGGAGCTGGCGGATGTTGTTGTTGCTGTTTTCCAGGCCATCGAATCGCCTCTTTGGAAATAAGGGCAGGGGGAAGACTAGACGGTGGTTTTGGCGCTGAGATCAGTGTGCACAAAGTTAGTGGAGAAGGCAGTTGAGTGGGACATATGGTAGGATGAGCGGGTAACTGTAATTTGAGTACCAACGGAGCTAAGTCGTTCCTTGGGACGCTGTTCACAACTGGTCTGATTGTTTTTACTTGATCTGATTCCACAGACATTTCGCTGGTAAAAAGAAATGTATCCACATTAAACCACCACGTGAAAGAAAACGACGATGCATGAAAAAGTGAATAATAAACGTTTTGTTAGACGAGTTCTTCAAGTGCAATAGAAGAGGAGGAAAATGAAGAAAGACCACAGAACAAAATAAATGAGTTCGAGTAAGATAGACGAGACAATGATCGTAAGCAGTTAAAACTAAGCATAAAAACGGATGATAGGTATATGAGACGAGTGGATACAGACAAAAGAAAGCAATTAGTTTTGACTGCAATAGTTGGGAAACAACATACAGGGTAGACTGTGAAGAACTATCCAATTAATTCAAGAATAAAAAGGAGCCCAGTTAACGATAACGTGGAAAGAAGTACGATTGGTCCACGTCTAAAGATTCACCTAGCATAGAAACTATCAACGAAAAGGGGCTTTCAGCCGAATACGCAGGTACCAAGTCGCAGAATAGTTTAACGCCGTGAACCAAACCCTAAAGCGTCTCCAGTAAGAGTTCACATAAGTATCCTCCCCGGTATGGAACAGCAGGTAACTGGACAGGGACTTAGAAGCCATTAGGCCTGAAGAAATGTTGTAAAGCCTATTGTAAATGATACTTCACAGATAGCTCAAACAATACACCTCGGAAAACACCTGGGAATGACTGGCTGTATATTTGGATGTTTTGCGCTTCCGGTCATGTCCAACCGAGTTGATGAATCACTCCCCTCTTGAGCAGCGTTCTAATCAACACCATCGACAATAGCAAGTGGTTGCCACCGGTATTCAACTACAAGACAACCACAAAAGGATGAGACATTGAATGGGATTTCATTATTAAACCTCTATTTATTGCCTCAAATAATCAGTACCAAAATGAGTGCACCTTGCAAATAGTGTGCCAAGTAAACGCAAGGTAGCATATGCAAGCAGTTTCCTCGAATTTGTCATAAACCGGTTTGGCATTGTGTATATCTGACAAACAATTTCGTCCAATAGCAAAGTGGTACGTGCGTTTTAGTCTGAAAAATACTGCGCCTCTAATAAATGAATTCCAGCGACCCCGTCTAGTTGGGCTCACCGCCAGAAGATTTTCAATCCAAGCGACCTACCCTTTATGTAGTTTAATATCAGACCGTCCATGTTACAATTACATACTCGATCCTACGACTTGATTCTCCATCCGAGAAGAAGTGGTTACCAACATTTGTTTGGTACGTGTCGAAAACCAGACCACAGTGGCTCTGACTACATGTCAGGCATGTACCGTATAAGGCAAACAGAGCAGAAAACGAATCAGACCCGACATTGGCTAGATCGGAACGGCCACCATGCTGGATGACACTAAACCCTAAGTACCTGATCGACAGCATAAGCGTGCTGTTCTGTAAAGATGAAACTCAAATTCTTGAATTCAGCTGAGGGCATGGAAAAGCTTCTCATACAAATCGTCACGACTTATGTCCGTCACAACAAATTCGTGTAGTTATGCTGCTACTCCCGGGAAGCTAGCCAGTACTATGCCCAAGATTTGCTGGCGCTGATCTCATACTTAGAAGAATGTTGAGTGGCATATTAAAAAAATTCAGCCACTCAATCTAATAAAGGCCCGGAAGATTCCTCTTCGAAGGATCGAAAAAATAGATCGTGCCACTTGCACGAATATCATTATTATATATATCACAGTTTGACTCCCCCAATTAGCGCCTTTTTTCCGCCAGATACGGTCTGAGCTGAATACTTTGTTTTCTTATGCACTAGAGAACCGATGCTCTTCTGCGTACTTCGCCAAATCAGCGTGGTGTTAGAACCAATACCCGACTTTAGTTCAAACAGGTCGTTGTTAATTTTCGCTGCACAATGTGCACCTTGCAGAGATTGCGGTTAAAGAAAACCAAAACAGAATTTAGCCTTCCCCATGCATAACGCCAACCATCGCACTGCCAACATGCAGCTGGAGGTTTCGATAAGAGCTTTGTAAAATGCTTTTCAGTTCTTTGGTTGAGTGGCTGCCGACAAACGGCGTGAATCGCGAGCGTCCAATCATGACTGTGTCATGTTTAGATTGATCACGTCTGGTAAAAGCACTTCGGGATCCCAGTTCATTTTGTTGCCCATTCGGGAACGAATTTCAGCATGCAGAGTTGACTATACACCGCAGAAAAATATCAGGCACTTGAACTGATCCCCGTAATTGTCCGTAGTTTGAATCGTTTACACTCTCGGTCCACTGCACAGCATTAAGTGACAGCCATTACAGTCATGGTTCGCAAACTTGAGGTACTGATACCAGGTAATGAACAGAGATGACTGTTTCCTGAGAATATTCGTCAGCGTCTTCAGCGGTTTGGTAAACGCGGGATCACGTTTAGAATGCAGGAGACAACCAGTATACTTGGTGTTCTGTCGCATTGGGTTTTCGAAAAAGCAGTCGCACCATTCCCACATCATTTAAGTCGGTCAGCCCCATTCAGAAGACATTTTCGTATCAGCTGAACCACGATTGGAAAGTCAATCCGGTTTCACCATCATAAACAAATTCAGTTAAGCTGCTTGTGACGATGTCCACAATTGAACCCAGCTAGACGTTTGAACTTCCCGACATCATGGATAAATTATGTGTCAAAGTTTTAAACGACTTCAATTGTGCCACATCGAGTTGCAATTGTCGTTGGTACAGAATTAGCTTTATATCTTCCACTGAATTTGTTGTGCAGGTTCCGCATCAAACATCGGAAGTCGTTAGTTATTTCAAGTATGTACTCGATTGCAAGGCTTGATTCCCACCACCAGAAGAAGACATGAGCACCAACATTTATCAGCAACGAGTTAAAACTTAGACCACAGTGGATTTGAATAAGTATGACAAGCAAGTATCATACAGGGCAGAGAGCGAGTCAGACCCGACGAAGATATATAGAAATCGTGGAATTAGAACGGATGCTTTTATGGGATCGCCAACAAGCAAACGAAGAAATACAATTCAAATGGGGTTTGAAAATACTCCCGGTTGAACGTTAATGCGTGATTCGCTTTCCCTGATTTGGTAACAAACTGGAAAACTCGCTGAAGAATCGTTTGTGCACTGTCAGGTTTGGTAATTCGATTAAAGTCTGGCGACCTACGCACAAACAACAAATCAAACAAGGCAGTATTTTCTTACCCTTAACTTCCTGAAATAAACCTCGTGTTTACGAACAACGCGGAAGCTCAGCTTGGTTGTCTTGCTCCGTAAGAACGACTAGAAGATACTCCATTGTTGTATACAACTCACTGGCAACTATGAGAATAGTAAAATTGTGCGAACCACATAGTTTATAATGCACGCCACGTTTACCGTAAAGTAGTATTTGTGAAGAGTTCCAAACAACTGACACAACTTTGTGACAATAAGCTTAGTTCTGTTGAGTACAGTAGGTAAAGAAAACTTGTCAGGGTGGGAACTGATTGCTAAAACTTTTGAATGAAAAAACTACTCCACACAACACCGTGTTGGAATCTATCAGACGCTTGCGTCCAGGTAACTACTAACTTTTTTTAATACGATTCTGTCCTTTTCGAAAACCTTCCCCATTAGAGTTGCGGTAAACGGAGTTTCCAGTCACAATGTCATCCGGTCAGAATTAACGCCGAATAGGTACGCTTATATGTAAGTAAAATGTGGTCGCACACGACAATGGTTTGGACACAGTGTTCACTCGTCATCTGGTTTTGGTTCTTCTAATTCACACTAGATATAGAGTCTACGGATTGAATCACAAGTGATACATATCAAGACACTTGTGATGACAGGCGCACAGCTGTCCGTTGGATATGGTCATTATGGAACAGGCTAATACTGACACGGACGTCGCCAATCATGCAGCTAGTGGATGGGATAATGGAAAATGGCCATGGGATGAAAAAATTCCCCTTGGGACTGTTAAGATTAACATGAAAGGAAGCCTGAATTTAGCACAGTCAGGGCTAAAGTGGACGAATAAACGAACCGAAAAGATAACATAATAAATTGATGAAATCGTAATTCTATTAGAAAACAATATTGTGGGAGAACATCGGCACACTATAAGGTTAGATGAATGGCTAGAAGATATCACAGAAGCTTTAGGGAGAATATTTGCACAAGATGTCCAGGGCAAGAATAAAATTGAAATAGCGCGTAATCAGATTCCGACCGTCACCACGTGCAACGACAGCTGGGAATACCAGTGGTTAATATGATCTGCAAACATGCCTTTCCCGTTCTTCAGATTCAACAGAAAACGAGGTAAGTCTTCGAAAGATAAATGACCGAAGAAGAGCTTCGTGGTAATAACACTCCCGAATTGATTAAAATCCAAGTTCAACGGTGATAAAGAGCCAGGATAGATCTGTATCAAGAGATTTAATGAAAAACACAACTTATGTACGGTCTAGAAATTGTTTCCTCAAGTACAAACAGAGGTAAACGGAATTCGATGAACCCAGACTGAAGTGCAAAACAACTAGAAAGATGTCAATTGACAGACATAAATGAATCAGCTAAATCTGCGTTAATAACGGATTTGTGAAAATTAAAAAAGACAATACGACAGAATCCAAAAACGCGTCCATTGGCACGGTAACCTTCAACGCTCGAACACTGCGCTTTACTCAAAGTCCTTAGTTAATCGTGTTCCACTTCAATATAAGCTTGGGGTAACTCGGTGACAGAGACACCAAGTACTGATAATATGTTTACCTGAAACACTCATGTAGCTTAGGTCGTGGCGCCTTATGGATGAATCCGAATGTCCAACGTGAGCAGCGATTGAAGGTGTGACGGCGAAATGCCGGAATACCTGGACAGAAGTTAATGGTGCAAAACAAGTGAAAACATCTGAATTTGTCGCAGAAACCCTTCCTACAGCGCAAAAAGACTACAAGGCATTGCAAACCAGCACGACAAGATTAAACGGCAATTTTGAAGAAAGGAGTTTCCCAGCAGACTTGTACTTACCAAATTCACAATACGGCATTTCATGCAGGGCTCCGTCCGATTTCGCAGTTGCAGTAAAACACGCTGCAACTCCGACTCGCTGGACCCCTTTAGATCAATAACTGTACGACACATATTCGAAGCGTCCAAGAAGTTGGTCTGTTGTATCAGACAACCAAATGGGAAACGTGGTGGCATATAAGTGTGATAGAACACATGGACAGAGCAATCTGATGAGCTACAAGTACGCAAAGGAAGCGATTTGTAATACGAAACCAGACCACCTTGGTGAAGATTATTAAACAAGATCAGGAGAAAAAGCTGTTGCACAAACCAACATAATATGAACAAAGTTCCGAACTTAGATTTCCTCATGGTGTAAATGAAATCGGTTCGTGTCGATTCGTTCGACACTTCAAGATAGCAACCAGCCAGTAGCACCACGAAGGGAACAAGAGGCAATAAAAAACGTGTTTCTTGGTGCGACACAACAGACAACAAGGCTAAAGGGACAACAAAACTGCACCAGTACGTCAAGCAGATAGGAGAAGGAAGCATCACGGGAGCAAAAAAAGCTAACAAAGGGACTGCTGGACCAAACATAAGAGGCAAATTGGCAAGAAGATGTAGAAAACGAGGATGTAAGCCATGTTCAGCAATGGAATTACTGTCGGAATTGTACATGAAAAAACGACACGGTACACAAACAACATCTTTGATTGGGAACCGGGTGGGTAAAGTTAGAAAATCTAATCCGGTAAAGTACGCGCTATCCATTAGCAAACAAAAGTGTATAGTCAAGGCCATAATTAAGAAACACAAGGCAGATGGTATAAGCATAGACGACCGAAATTTTCGTAGCACTGAGTAAACCTCGACGATAACCATCGGGAGAACAAAAACCACGTAAGTGAATCGTAAAAAGATGGCCCAACCGGAAAATGCGGCTTGCATACACATGAGCAAGGAAACCGAAACAAGATTCATCGTTGTTGCTTCCGGCTGCATGGGCTGCGAGCGAGTCATCACACCAAGAAACAGAAGACCGAACAGCGCAACTGCGATGGTCTCCCATGTATTGGCCAAAGTGCGTCCAGAAAAAAGTAGCCCGCCAAAAGTTGCTGAAGCATACAGAATAAGAGCGATTGGTGGTGGCTTAGAGAGAAAACAACGACGACCACGTGTATATGGGTGCCGCAAATAAGCACTGGCGAACAGTATAAAAAGGTCCACAAAGATGGATCCAAGAGCGGTGATCAGACGAACTGGGAAGACAATTCTGTTCAGTAATTCAATACCGCTGTATGTCGTCCGATTCGACTGGGCTGCAAAAATTAAAACGGAATCACAGAAAGTAAACCATGAGTAAACACAAGTAAGTAGCTTAGTTGAGAAAAAAGAACAAGTCTTAATGAGAGAGTAGATGTACGTACACTTAAGCATACACAAGATGTCCACAACAGAACAGTATCCCCATATACAGGCAGTTAGTACTGTCCGATCATATACTGATGATTAACCGTTCCGATCACAACGTTTCGTCACAAAATGTGTACTCCTACAAGCACCAGATAAGACTGGATTATGCCCTCGTGATGCTTTCTACGACAGTTAGGTAAGGAGGAAAAGAATGAAACCCCACTTGGGACACAATTAGTCTCTTAGGCTTATTGATTGAGACGATAAATAGATGGAGTCAAGGTTCCTGGTGTATCTCATGCTAAATGAAAACTACTTCTGCGTCTCAAGCAAGAAACTTTGAACCTATCAAGAGCCATAAAAACATCATCTTATTCGCAGGTGCACATGACTAAGCTT
>JTDE01022165.1:14248-33387 GCA_014338405.1 Paragonimus skrjabini miyazakii
TATTAGGTTGGAAGCAGCAGGTAAGTGGTCGATGTTTGACCTGGGTTCAAGTGGTATATACTCCATTGTTGAGAGTGGGTCCTGCAAAGCATTACCAACCTCGTAGTTGGGCTCCAGGGATGATTCCCTTCTTTTACTGTAAACTTTGTAATGAAGAACGCTAAACCAAAATACCTGGTAGCTCGAATCAGTATGCGCCGCCGTGCATGGTAATCGCACTGTTTATCGTCTGTTTAGCAACCGCCTTTTTAAGTCGCAGGGATATCATTAATTATATCTATTTCGTTCACTGTTGGACTCTATTCTTTACGTTTTATATGGTCTTCACATTTCTTAGCGATTGCTGTCGGTAGTACAAACCCTCGAGGGGTTGCATGTGCTGCTGTGATTGGCCCCAGTGGGTCAACCGTCATTCCAAGACCACTATCTTTAAGATCCGACTGGCCAGCATCCGGTCGTGCGCTTGGTGTTGGATCCGGCCAGGTTGGTACCGGGCTTTTAAACAACGAAAATTCCGTAGTACTTCACCCGATGGCCCCAGCTCACCTGAACCTTCCCCCCTTGCCGGAACCGCATACGTTTATGAGGACCTGTACGAAGCGTCCACCTTCCACCGGCGATCCAGCTTCTCTCAAACGACGCACAGCTGAGCAACGACGCAAGGTACAACAATCGTTGGTGAAGTTTTTAGCTCGTGTCAATCCAGTGCAATATTTATTCCCGGGTGATCCCGAATCATTCATGAGTGAGTTCAGATATTTTTGTTTAGTGAGATCCATCGCACTATCTGCCACAACCTCACCATTGTGTATAATCTCCTTACTTTGTTTGCGTCTTTGCAAAGCGGAAAGTCGGTTTTTTCCTAATCAGGACGGCGATTACATGTCAAGTTAAGTCCTCGAGTGTTGTTGTCTGTGTTTGGATAGTCTGAAAGCATCCAACTAACGTGTGGCCCAGTATGTCATCTTTTTGCTGTTGTTGAAAAATTACTGTAACTACTCACCAGAGGTAGTAATATGCACCCTAATTCCAACCGATCAAGTATTCTTGGCTTTGAACCGTACCTCCGGGTGCAATTTCTTGGGCCACGGTTAATGCTGACAGTGGTCCACGAAGTTGCAAAAGTATGGTGAAAAAAATAGACAAGAACAATCAAATTCCACGAAACAGAGGAGTCAACAAGTTTGCGGATACAGGCTCATCATTGACTGCGACAAAATACCATTTCAGAGTGTTTCCAATCAGCCGACCTGCGTTTTAAGTTTCACATAACTTCTTAGTGGAGAACGGACTTGCATTCCGACTGTCTAATCTAGACCTGTTCGACTAAACTACGTTTTCAAAACGATTTTTAACAATACCTGCATTTTACAGATTTAATACACCGTTTTGGAATCACAAATTCGGGGGTTTTCCGTACTCACAGGCGAACGCATACAAACGTTTGCATGGTCAACTACACCACCTGACATTTACTACTACGCGAAAGTGCATTTTATGCCCTCTGCAACGGTATGATCATTTTGTTGATCGGATGTTTACAGTGCCCTCCAAGTGGCCTATTTATCTTGGTCTTTCATTTGCCTCACTACGAACGTTGATCACATGGGTTCATACGGAACTATTGATTCAACTAACAACAAGCGCGCATTTAAGTTTGGGTGATTGTTCCCGTTTTGTTGTGCTCTATAAGTTCCTACGACAGTCGTAGACTTTCCACCTATTTATGGTCATCTCCGCTCATTCGTCGAAAATGCACCACCTCGTATCCAACCGCAAATACGCATGTAATTTTATACGCAGTCTACAGGCAAACCCTATATATTTTGAGCTTCAGTGGCAATTCCACACAGTGAACTTCCCAACAGTTTTAGCACTTGGAGCTGCTGTCACTTTACGGCTGTGAACTCTGGCAACTCGAAGTAGAACTCATGAACTTTAAGTATTTGATCATCGATTTCTATATTCGATCGCCCCCATCGGGTGATATCACTAGGTTAACAACTATGTGGTTATGAGGCGGGTATTTAGTTTGGAATATCAAGCGAATTAATTCATCAGTTCGCATGTTCGTCTGTTTGACTATGGCTCTCGCTACTTACATAGTCGGTGGCCAACTGCTCTGGATGCGGTGTCGGCGAATATGTCTCAGCGACGCGAATGTTCTTGTTTGTGAAGTAGGTGCATTTAACGGCGCGAGGCAGTGAAAACTGTAAGGAAAGTTTCTTGTTCTTGATACCTTACTTTCATTGTAGGCCACTTGTCTGTTTGCAAGGTGTAGGCGCTTTGAGGTTGAATGTTTTAATCATGATAAGGTTACATTTCAGTATTTAATTCCCCCCTCTTCCATTAACTTTTTTCTTATGATTTGTTCTTCTCTTCATGGTTGTATGGCAGTTAAGCGTTGGTCGGGATCTTTGAGGTATTTTTTCTGTTTAGTGAGGTTGATAAGGCACACAATTCCACATAGTCGTATTTAAAGACGAACTAATTGGTGTTCGGAAAAGTACTGACCATCCAGCTAGTGGAGAGCTGGAAAACATTAGTAGACCTCAGGATATTGAGGGTTACGATCTGGTTTGCTGGATGTGAAAATAGAGTCTTAATAAATCGCCACGACAAAATGAAACGGCCGTCCTAGGCTGCTTCTGTGTACTATAATTGATGTGCTGATTCATTAATGTCCGTCGCTGGACTGCATTGACATTGGTTTAGACTAGTGCTATGTAACTATGTCCCCTGTGACTAGTGTTTGCACTCTGTGTTAAGCGAGTTAAAAAGAACACGAAAATTCCTTGCTTTCCAACAGGTATGGTCATCCATTCTTCAAAGCATTAGTCACGCCATAGTGATGTGCAGATTATTAACTGTGCCTTTTGTCACATTGAAAATCTGGCCCCTTGTCAATTTAAAAAGTTGAAGAATAAAACTGTTCTTATGTTTGAATGTAAATGCCTTTGAGCTCAGCTGGATACTCGACTTCCGTGTTTAGATAAGAACTGTGCATCGGACGTTAATCAGTGCTGTGTTGTTGAAATATGATGGTCTGAATAAAGTCATTTTGCTGAATCAGTAATAGATACAACCTCGCTCGTTATGTGTTGGACCCACTGATATCATTTTGTTTGTTTTAGTGGTAGGAAGAAAATTAACCTAGGTACGTTTGATGCACGGAATGACTGTTGTTATGGCCTTCCGATGTGCTTCGTATGGAGGACGTTTTTCTGCTTTGATGAAGGTAAATGGATTATATAGCTTGCTGACTCACAGACTTTTCACTCGGTTGCTTTCGAAAAGAAATACTACACTGCAGTTTCACTCCTGTTGTGGAACTAGCCCGTTCGTAATGCATATCCTTAAGACGGCCGGGCATTGAACCTCAGCCACGATTTCTCGATGCAGGCTTGTTGACCTCACGACCAAATTATCGTACGCAAACGCTCAGCCACATTCGCTTGTTGGTAACGCCCGATCGCCTTGAGGAAAAACGTAGCAAGTTTTAGTTTACATTAACCAAAATTCTCTGCTACTCAACAGTAATCTAATTATTGTTCAATTGATTTCAAATTGCGAATTCCTAGTGGTGGCCGCATCGGTTGGAGTTAACAAGACAATCATTCAGGAAATTTGAGCATTGTTCACCAGCAAATTTGGCCGAGCGTTTGTGTATAATTGGCTGTGACTAATATGATGCCCAGTGGTCGTTGAGGCTTTCTCGTAGAAACATGGCTAGAGTTCAACTCCCGGCCATGGCTGTGAACTGATGGTAGTAGGTGATAGTTGATATACTAGTTCTTTAGTTTTTATACGCTCAAACACTTCCGGTTGTTCTTCACATTGATTAGAGAATGCAATTGCTTGGTAACGCAACTCCCAAATTCATATGCTGCGTATCATAGAGGCTTGACCACTTTGAAGGATTTTTGTCTGCATCGGTTTGAATGTTGTGGTCATCTCCCTTTCGAAATCTGTCGGTTAGGTTGCCTGTGAGGGGAGGTTGGCAGCGTAGATGCAAGGTTAAGTGCTGGTTACATGTGACTGTGTCACCCGGTACTAAAAGTAGGGCCCAGCAAGTACAACACTGTCTAAATGATGACACACATCTGGTTCTCTGCCGGATAATGTTGGGTCAGCGCATCGGCTTCAAAGCAGCATATCAACCCAGAGTGGTCGTATAAATTCGTCTTGTGTATCTTTTTATCTCTTTGTACGTACTCCATTTTCTGTCAAGGGTTTTCTCTAAGCAAACCTCGAGTGACAGCCCCGCGGTAGATTATTTTTAGTTTGTTGTGAGAAGCGGTTGTGGTCAGCCGGATAGTAAAGAAGGGTTTGTTAAAGGATGGGATGGCTGGGTACATTTTTCACAAACCTTTTAGTTAGTGCTGCAGCATCATCCGCCGGAGGTTTCTGCGAGCAGTGGTATGAACTAGACCGTTTCAGTTTGTTCAGTGAAATGCTAGGTGGCGATAGGGTCAGGGGAAATCTTGTCTTAATTACATTCTCGTCACCGGGACCGACATGATCGGCCACCTAATACGTCCCCGCTTGGTCACAGGGATTACAGTTTAGCTATTCATACGGGACTGGATTGGTTATCTTTTCAAATAGATATAAGGACCTACCGCAGAAAGAATTTCGAAGTAATGGTGATATCTCAGAGAAATTGGTGGGCTTGCCTCCATCATCATGCTAAGTCCGAATAGTCACTGATGGGTCATCTTTGTGACCATCTCAGATGCCGTTAACCAGTATGTTCAAGTTGGGTTCCTGATCTAGTAAAGAGCCGATCCACCCACCCTATAGAACTAAACATCTGATTCCATACCTGACTAAAACAGGTATTTGATGGGTGTGTCACGTAGTGCAATCGTACCACGTCTACTGGTTGACTGAATCGCTTTTGATACCAGTGCACTCGTGTTCGGAAACTGAAGGTGCACTCCAACCTTTTCTACGACGAAGTTGCAGTACACGTTAGCTGTACGATTGTCATTTCTTAACTTCGACTATCTGTTTACCTTATCAATACAAATGCAGAAACCATCAGTACTGTGTGTATGTGCGCATCACGAACGATCTTTGAGCAGATTAACAGTAGTTCTAGGTTGCAATGTCACAAGTTGAAACCGCATTATAAAGGATTAGCTCGCAGTGTGGATTTGATACTCTTGGTTGCCCTGCGATTTTTTAGAGCTTCTAACGACACCTTTTAATCGTTCCCTGTTAAGTGGCTTTCTACCGAAATTCTGGAAACACCTGACAACCACGCATACTTCAAAGGCTAGCAAACAGGAAACCCCACAAAACACCGACCAATAGTTTTGCTTACACTGGTACCTAGAATTTACTAGTTGATTCTCCGGGCTCATGTAGCAGACCCGAACTCACTTATAAAAAGTGGCATGATTATCGTAAATAATGTTTATAAGCCACATGCCTGCTGGTTGCTTGTGACTTTTAGACAAAGGCTACCGACGTAGGATTGATCATTGATGTGATCTATCTTGATTTTCCAAAGCTTCTGATAGAATTGATCACTCCACCGTATCAAAGAATCTTCGCCCTGAATAACGCTTACTAGGTGGCCAGGGGATTATCTTCGTGAGCACAGATTCAATATCAAGGTGAACAGGCAGTTATCAGACTGGTTCCCCCACAGCAGCGGTGTTCCACGAGAATCCAGCATGAGACTTCCGCTGTTCACTTCGCTCGTTCTTGAACTACCCAGTGCCGACGACAAAAATCTGGCGAGTTGTAGAACGTTCAAAAAATGCAAAAAATCTACAGTACAACTTGAGCTGTCTCACTGATCGGTTTCTAAAACACGACTTCCCGTTCAGCGTCCACAAATGTATTGTGCACAGTCGCCATCAGTATTGTGTTGGCTGTCATCTTGGTGACGCCAAACTACTTGTATCCGTATGTGAACGAGAGCTGTAGACATTAGTGACGGACAGTTTGAGTTTGTCTACAAGATTAACAGCTATGGCTGAAAAAGTACAGTTGCCGTTGAATCTGGGAGAGATGTAATTATGAGAAATCTGAGCTTCACCTGGTTTCGAACCAGTTATAGAGTGTGTTGTCGCATGTGGTGACGTTGGCGACACCAGGTGTTGTTCGATTGCTCTTGAAAGTACCCACGGTTCACGCTTGTTAACGCAGACTGTATCTTGCTCAGTCTTACACCACTCACTCTGGAGATTCGGAATGTCAGGCTACCATTAACAGACTTTACTAAGTCTTATCGTAACATGTCGATGCGGATGTGACTGCAGGTTGCTCGTTCGTTGTTCTCGTCACCTCATTTCCTTTTTTGAACCACCTGTCGCCTAATTCATGATGTATGTGGTCATTTTGTCTCACGGATCGACGCATAACACTTTCATACGGTTCCGTTTCAAGACAAGCAAATTGTCTATTATTTGTTTAGGTATGCCCTGTACTAGTGCATCTAGCCTCTAATCGCTGACCGCCGGTAATCGATTTTGCTCCGGCTGTCATATCCCATATCTTGTTTCATTAAATGTTTAGACCGCATTGGTTTCTTTCCTACTTTCCAGCTGAATGTTTCTACAGCTTGCCTGTTTCTTTTCTCCCCAAAATTTTGTCTGCTTAATTATTCCATAAAAGACGAGTACTCAATAAAGCTTAATCACATAAATCTAGCAGTGAACACTCAATCAACTAATTGCTTCACTTTATTTAGCTTTCAGTCTATTCAGTCAGTTTATATTCCGATTTTCATGCAATTCCGTCCTCTAGTTATTACTCCCAGAAAATCTTCTCGTCCTTACCTGGAAGCATTGCTAGCTGATTGTTCTTGCTGCGTGACCGCCGTCGATGGTGAAGAGCAGGTTCAGTCTGCTGTATTGTCCAAATCCAAACAGCCGTCTTCTGTCTTTCCTCCGTTGGTGACCAAATCGACTAATTCCGGTGTGGCACCCAATCCCTATACGCTGAAACCAAAATTTCCCGAATGTTAACCTCATTAAATGCCGTGCTATGCATATACCGTTATCTGTAAACCTTCTTTTCCATTTCAGTCTAGCTTTTGCCTGCTCGTTTTCTGCGCATTTGCTTATCATTTCAGAGATTGAGTTAATTAAGTTGACAATTTGGATTAGGATGATGGAAGATCTATTTTGGTGATATTGGTTTGTCATTTTTACAGTAACTGACCAAGATGCTGTCCTGACGCAGTAATCGATATTAGTCAGAATGTTTTGACTGGGATGTTTACCGATTGATCCATTTTATTGTTCGCACTGATGAGGTATACCTTTTCCAGTTAGGGTTGTCCGAGAAACACGTTCACATGTCTCCATACCATTTCCGGTGTCAATTTAAGATGTTTCTTTCTCGTTCTGAAGAGTTGTCCAAACCGATTAATAGAACAGGAAGTGTAAGTGGAAATATCGCACTGTGTATCTGAAGGACCTACATTGTGGGGTCTCCTAACGGAGTTGGGTTGGTGAGCATCAACAGACCACGATATCC
The DNA here is from genome assembly GCA_014338405.1 of Paragonimus skrjabini miyazakii. Lineage (NCBI taxonomy): Eukaryota > Metazoa > Platyhelminthes > Trematoda > Plagiorchiida > Troglotrematidae > Paragonimus > Paragonimus skrjabini miyazakii. Next base: position 21,746 of record JTDE01022165.1, read on the forward strand.
AGACACACTGAATCGATGAAGCTGAATTAAATGACTTAGGTAGAATATACACGAATAGAGTAAAATAATCATTTGCTAATCTGACTTGATCCAAAAGTCAGCTTGCATATTTCCTCGAAAAGTTGAAGCTCCAGTACAATGTTACCGTTACTACTGTGTGCATTAGTGTGATCCGCTTAGTTTGGATCATTCTGTACATGCACAGAATTGTCAGAGTAACTCCCTAAAGCATATTACACAAGAATGGAGTTACGAAAAAAGTGATAACTGAGTACGCGAGAGCTATCTGGGTGTAGTAAACTGGTCAGGTGTAGATTTTCAGGTCATTGTACAAATATGCGCGTGTGCGCATCCAGTTGAACTTTTGTTGTGGGTTTGTCCTCACTACTTTTTACGCGCTTGTTGATCCGACTTAGTTTACTCGATTGGATTGACACATGCATACTTTATGGCATTAATCTGACAGTCCGGCTTGTAGTGACGTGTTCAAATTTTACAATGAAGTGTGTATCGCGAAATAAAATTTTGGCCGTAACGTTGAAATGATTGATTTCCACAATGCGTTGTTGAAGTGCTCAATTTGACAATTACCCTGCAGTTTGTATGAGATAGTGTGACTGGTAGCAACAACTCTTTCATGCAAAAAAGTCTTTAGTACTTCTGACATAAAAGCAGACCCACGATCTGAATGGATAAATAAAGCCTTACTAAACAATGAAAATATGGAACAGTCAACCAACTACGATGTGAAACACTCTTGGTTAGACGTGAAAGTACGAAGGGAAAACTACCAGTAGCCGGCGATGATTGGAAGTGTCGATTGTAATTATCAAAATAAAGATCTGTACTGAGTCGTTCAGAGGCCTAGGTGGCTTCGCTCGAGTTAATATGAGGTGGTGTATAAAGTCATGGCTTGACCTCGGCACATAAAGAACATCAGGCAGTCATGAATTTGACATTTGTGAGGTGTACGAGACTTTTACTGTGCATGGAACACATAACTCTCGTGCTGCGAGGACGATGTGGAGAGTCGTGTGGCTTCGTTATGTCTAGCTTGCACGTAACAACGACAGTAGTTTCGAAACAAATATATTCGAATGAAGTATCTACCTTCCTGCGTAGCTTAGGGAATCGGGCCAGCCAACGCTTCTGCTCAGAGACTTGATAAGGCAGGCTGCTTGAATACAGATAATCTTTGTACGTGTTTGATACGTAACAGGGACTTGGAATGCTGGTACACAGTTTGAAGATCTGATGCTTTTCGTGGCATTTGCAAATTCGAAAGGTGCATACCGATGGATGTAACTGTTCTCCAAGATTATTCACATCATCTCAGGAATTTTGAATTGCCAACTGCCTTTGACCAATATCTGGTTACTTAAGTATTAGTTTTTGTCATTTCGTGTAACCAAAGACCAACCTCCTTCAAATAGTCATGTTGGGCCTCCTCTTCACGGGCTGTAAAAAAATGCTGTTTAGTCGTATTTCGTGGAGGGTTTGTGGGGGATGTCCCATTGACCTAACGATGTACTTGAGGCATAATGTGTCGCTATTTTGCAAGTTGCTTTATGAACTGTTCTGAGTTTATTACGCTTCGCGTTAATCTTGACGTCCCTGGGGGGTGGAGCGTCTCACCAGTAGCAACGGGGCTTTTCACAGAATTCTCCTTGGTTAGGTACCTGGAACACCATTACGCTGTATGGGCTGTCATAGCAATTTCAATCTTCGGTACCTTCTTCTTACGGCTCTCTGTATTCTCGTGGTCACTTTAGGGACGAGTAATATTCCGGCACCTCACGGACATTTTAAAATTATCAAATAGTATATTGCTTCTTCAAACTTTCAGCCTATGTCAAATTGATCGGTTCCGACAAGAATCAAGCTGGTGGTTTTTGCGCGAAACGAATATGCGCCTTTCATTGATCGATAAAACTAATACCGGAGTGTTGGCATCTAAGTACTTGGAAAATGTTCCAGTAAATTTCCCCGATGTCAAGATTCAGATGACCTATTTTGATTACTCGTAAGTAGTGGAGGGTCTCAATTGGTATAAATAGAACATCACACACAATTGGTTGCAGCTGTCACACTCCCACAGGCTTTTCAGCCAGTCCCTTACGAAAAGGCGCACTTCGGAATTCGCCAGTAGTGTATATTCTTGTCACAGCCGAGGTTCGAATTCCGACTACCCTTCCGGGAGGCATGGAGAGAAGTCCTGGTCAAGGGCTCATCGACCGGAGGTAGTAGGACAGTTGGTATTTCGATGTGATGTGAGCAGTACTCGTAAGCTAATGGGCTGTTTCCGATTGTTATGAGTAGTGATGCTGGTAGTTCGGGCTGATGCTCTAGATGTCTGGTCGTTCACCGGGATTAGCATTTAGTTTGCAATCGTTTCACCACCAACCGAGCTGACATCATCAATGCTCAAGGGTTTGAGCATATGGAGTTGACTTGACCAAACCCTACACCCAACTTTGTGCTTAAACCCCTACGTACTGGTGAAGTCATTTCGTTTGGTGATGAAACGATTGCAACCTAAATGGCAGGCTTGGCGAACAACCGACCACTTAATGTGGCTGTGCTTGCACGTGATAATTCGGTTGTGGATGATGTGAGGTCAGTGACGCATTGTTCAGCAAAGTTAACTCATGAAAACATGACCGAAGTTTGACTTGTAGCCATGCTAAGAGTGTGCAACATTGACGAGCTCTAACAAAGGCGAAACTCAAGTACAGTGCTTTCTCTTTAAAGGGACTGACAAGATTCTGTGAGAATGCGGGTCCGCAGTCAGTTTTGAGTGATGCTTACTTCACACAGTATGTTCGGTTTCACTTTGTCAACTGCACCACGAATGGCGTCTTTCTTACGCCCTTATCGATGAGCAGCTCAACATTAGCTCTGTTCGGTGCCCCCGAGTGTAAGTATACTACTGGAGGCTACACGTTACATGGTTCACACCGGGCTTCCCATTCAATGTGATCTCGTAAGATGCTTCATCCGAATGCTCATCCGTCTGTCAACTGGTCAAATTCGTTCAATTCTCCTCTTCTGAGCTCGGACTTACTCCAACGGGTCCATTCGTATGTACCTCAATGTATCATGATTTGAATGATAGTTATTTAGCGAAAGTGCTCTGGCATGCTACAGTAACGTGTTTTTTTAATTATTATAGAGAAGTGTTGTCATCACTTTCAGCGTGAGCATAAATAGGCTGAGTGAGAGAATCAGAATTATGCCATAGCAGACAATTCATCGATGGAGCTTACGGATAATTTCTTATTGACGACAGTGAGGACGATGTCCACATGGAACTGATTGTGTGACTCGAATGGGGTTGAACAAGAATATGTATCGCAGAAAGTTGTTTCAGTTGGGGCTTTGCGAAGACACGACGGAATCTAAAGTGTGCAGCATTACTCGAATTAAACACAGAAAATAAAACATCTTTGAATACTTAATGAGCCTTTGCTTCCATACTGCAATCAAATTCTAATCAGGGCACTTATGAAGATAAAAACGAACCTTACGTCTCGATTCTACACAGTGCGTGCCATCAACCCGCTGGGTGTTGATAATTCAGCTAATTTGATATTCTACTAACCCCATGCAGGTCCAGACTGAATCGTCCACTGACTTTTAACCATGTTTGCTTGTGAATGAGGCTGCGTTCGTTTACTATACGGATGATTAAGCTTTCTTGATTATCAGATATCCACACAGTTCCGGTGTATGCTTAACAAGTTGCGCAGATAACTGTCCGTAACGTTACAAGCTGAATGCTATGTGCAGGTTTACGCGTCAAGATTCGTTTATATTTTTCCAGTTTGATCGCGGACGTTTTGTTAGGGAATCGAATTTTTCACATGCAAAATCGCCTCCGTCCTCGTGGAAACGATTTTACTCAATCAGAATGAGCGGAAATTTCCCGAACAATCTGGAGGCAAGCTCCACTAATTTTTTACCTGTTCGACCTTCATTCCTCTGTGCTCATTGGTGACCTAGTGATCTTAACTACTATTTTTGGTAACTGTCCTTGGATCTTCTGATTCGAGACTTTTTGTAGATTGCTGTACACCATATAAAAACACTAATTTCGCCCTTCTCGCACATTTTTGGAGCGGAACAAACTTGCTTTTTACATCCGTCTTTTGGTTTGACTTGGGAGCGATTAATGGGTACGGTAGGGTCATTATCGGGTCCAAGATTTTCATTTTCCTCTATGATGAGGCGGAGAATTCGATTCCTATCAAGCGCATTACTACTCCGTGGACCAATCAGTGTATTTTGCGGGGGTTTACAACTTTCATAATACCTCTGAAATCTCTCGGATTCCCATTTTGTGTCTCTATCTTCGTGGCTTAGTTTAATTCCATACTCTCTATTCATATATTCAGCTGTACTGTTCTCAGGTCGAACTCGTATACGAAATAATGACGCAAACACCCGTCGATCAACTATACCATGTCACAGAGATTATGTGTTGGTGTACATTTCTGTTCGCATTTTTTTAACAAAACGGTTGTACCATCAGGACACGAACTATTTCGTGTAGTTTGTTACTTTCACTTGCCGGACTGGACTTAATTTATCTTGTTTGTATGCTGCCCTCCTATGGCACCTTGAGCTACGACGTAATGTCACTGTCCATCTAACGATGTAACTTAAGTGGAGTGTACGCTCCAGATGTACTGACTGAGGTGATTTAAATCAATTACTCACGGGCTAGTTATGAGGTTGCAGAATATGGGTTTGTGCAAAGACGTTTTAATTCAGGCTTTGATTAGGATGAGAAATAACACTAAGAGTTTGTCTCCTGAAGCCAGGCGAAAAATACACACCCTATGGTACAAAACAGTGTCTTACACCATCCTCACATTTCGAACATAGAAACACGCGCAAAACGCACAAAAGTGTTTCGTCATAAAGTCACGAATATAATGATGTGTGAGTGACAACACAGAAATCGCTTCGCGTTTACGTGTAGGTGTGCAAGCCGGTAAACTAACAGTGAGTATACTGCCGCGAGCAAACCTTCTAACCAACTTCTCTAGCAATCAAGCAAACAATGCTATTAGCTGATCTTTCAAGTCATTGGTCCACCGTGTAAAACAACTAAACCTGTCCTACTGATTGCAGTAGAGGCGGACAATATCAGCCAGACGTGTACAGTAGCGCAACCGGAAGTCATGGTAACAGCTCTCAACCTGATGGGTCTTGCTGCAGAATGTGGCTGAAGCGCAGGCAAAGCGACTTGGGCTTTATGTCCATCACCTGGTAGTTCATTTTCAGACTTAGGGAAGAAATCTTTAAAACAATCAGAGTTCACGATGTCTCACAGTTATCAGTGAGACTACTCCGTTCTTTCTTTGGAGAGTAAAGTTTGACATTTCTAAGTGTGATTAAAAATAAGTCGTCAACGTACAAATTCACGACTAGTAATTGAGGACTACAAGCCAAAATGTTACCGAGCTGACCACCACATCGGATGCAATTTTGTTGAAGCCAACTCCTGTTGAGAAGCCCGAAGAAAATACTTTGGCCCTGCTCTAGACTGTGGACCGTGAAGTACCGCCACAATATTCGTTGGGGACGGGTCCTACTTGTCCCTGAGGTTGTTTCATATGTTTGTAATTACGTTTAACGTCCTTCACTCAGTATGGTTTGCACTGTGATTAGTTTAGCGTGAAAAATGTATTCTCAGCTCGCTGATAGCCAGAAATGAGTATGAACGCTGGTCCGACTGGTTGAGATAGCATCAAGTTTGACCATAGAAATCACTCCAAGTTATGAAACTGATGTTATGCGAAGTTTAGTGACTAGCAAGTGATTATTATTACTCTCTTTTAAATGAGTGATCATTATGTGTAGTTGATTACTGTTCTTGTGAGGCCACTTATTGGTTCATTACTGATTCAGTTTCATGGTGGCCTAAGGTATATTTAGCATGTGTGTGAATTTTACTGTTCACGATCCGCTTAAAACATTCAGTACATAGTTGTTTCTCAAGCACTTTTTGCAATATAGATATGCATTTTATTGCTAAGTATGTGCAAGATTTTGCATTGATTAGAAGTGAATTTGTTTTCATTGACCGGTGTTGGTTATCATCATCTGATGGCAGCGCGTTACATCCATACTCAAACGAATATGCAGAAAAAAAGTGCATTTCTGGAGAGTTCTGTTTCAATTAACTTAGTCGGTATTCATCTGTTTACACTACTCGGAGAAGGCGTCGACAGTTTTCTAATGCAGGATGACAAAGCGTCTCTATTACTGATTGGTGCGAATTATGTGAATCTACTTAAAAATCGCATGTGAAACTATGGTGAAAATAACTATCAAACCATACTACTCGTGAGTAGTCGAACGGATGTTTTAATTGGGGGTACTGGACAGATGGGCAGAAAGTTGAATTTCTAGAAAACAGTAGTGAAGGTTCGGGGATTTAGTTTATTTCTAAATCGAACACCATCCACACTTGATCGCAGCCTTCGCATTCGAATAAGCCTTTCGGCTAGCCCACTTAGAAAGTAAGCACTAGGCTCGAGTTTCGCTCTTATTAGAGCTCATCAGTAGTGCATATATTTGTCCGGATCTGAGTTTGCACTCTGACCCTCGTGATTGTGAGACTAGCGTGTTAACCACAACGCCCGCAACCTCACAATAGACCTGACCGAATAATCAAATTCAAATGCTAAACCACAACCTGGTATGAATAGTGTCCAGCTTGCCCATTCATTTCGAAAAGAGGATGAACAGAATCACTTCGTTCTATCCAATCGATAACCCCGTGATCAAAACTTCTCAGTTAGGCTGAAATTACTGTCTTCATTGAACCAACTGAGCGTGGTTTGAATCAGTAGTGATGTTTTCCAAACATGATGGTGTCTTCCATACTTGTATCGTTATAGGATTATCATTATATGCAAGTGAGTGTCTGCTTGTTGTTTTATAAAAGAATGGCTTCACTGGATGAACCACCCTCGCTCGCGTTCTTCGCTAACAATGCTAACATGTTGTGCCTCAACTTTTTAAACGTTGACATTCATTGTCGTAATGAATCATACCATCTAAAGACACAACTAACGTTATTAGCTTGATGTCCTATGCCTTAAAGATAAGTAACGGTTCAGCACACATTAAATATGTAAATAATTTGGCGTATATTTCTTTCAACTGAACGAGTGCATACTACTTGCTAGTTTTTCATCACCTCAACTTGAGAATATATATATATATATATATATATATATATATATAAAGAGAGATAGAGGAGGATAGAGTAGCTATGGTGTGCTCAATTGGTCGTTGCTCGCGGACGTATTTACGGCAAAATTGAAACTTAGTCAGTTAGGACCCGCAATTTCAGAATTTCTGTTTTATAGACGCTATGCAGATGATGTATTTGGTGTGATCAAAGACTCTGCCGATGTTCGCCGTCTTCTGCTGACATTTAATTCTGCCTATCCGAACATACAGTTCATTCGAGAGGAAGAGAAGAACGATCGACCGCCTTTTCTTGATGTGGCAGTACACCGCAAAGTGGACGGTTCCATCTGACCATCCGTACATTGGAAAAAGGCGTGAAATGAGAAGCACATCCATTTAATGAGCATCGTTCCAATGAAACAAAAACGAAAGTTAATTTCTTTTCTAACCGATACAGCACGAAAGATATTCACAGGGAGATTCGTAAAAAGATCATGAAATTGAGAGACACTTATCCAGTGACAGAAACAGTGACGAAAAATCCAACCTCTATCAATTTGGTACTGAACAATAGTGCAGCTAGTGAACTGATCAGTCAGACTTTCACAAGAGTATTGATCAAGACCTACGATGATGCACGGATGCTCATTACACTTAAGAGCTGATCGGTATGGGCGTCAGTTCTCAAAGATATTTTGCTAAAGTTTCCTTCTTCATTCTGTATTTATTCTCTTATCTGCTGTTGCTGAGTAAATTACGCTGGGAAAATTACTCGACGACCATCAGATTGGACCCGTTAGCGCCTTCCTAAATGGCTATGTAATGATGTGACGAAACCCGTCTCAATTGTCGTCGGATCATATCTGATCGACACGGATCATCAAATTAACGAATCATCAAATGTCCTGGGTCCATTCCCGAGTTGTCAAAGCGAGACTGTTATCGACGGCAGAGGCGATCGTTATCAGACATTACAAACCCCAGCTGCGCGCCCCTAAACATATTCGTACAGGCCATACACATCCGTGGTCAACCATGTGTAAACTTTCTGAAACTCATTTACCCAATAGCCCGATTAACACGTTATCACATGCCGGTCACATGTTTCATGTAAACACAACACACACGGGTGGCAGCATCCGAAACGGAATAGCCTGTCACAATGACCGAATCCAAAGGATGCCTGCGCTTTAAACCATCACCCCAAGTGGCTTCCTCCACACCACTTGCGGTTCCACTCACATATCACGTATCCGCTGTTAACCTGAAGGTATAAGTGAGTACATGTGAGTGAGGTCTTTGTGTCCAACATGCCAATGCTGGTTAGCCAATTGAATGGCTAGCAGGAAAAGGAAACTCTTATCTCCCGGAAAATAAACACACACACAGAATGCAATGAAAAGATGTGAAGTGGGAAGCAGGGTATGTAAAATATAATACAAGAAGCATTTCAGTGTACGAGTATATGTTACTGCCTTCCAGAGAGGATACGAATGTAAATTAAAATTCAGAATTCGACCACGAAAATATCAGGCAAACGATTCACCATTAAATACACCAATAAAGCTCAAGAAAAGAATGAGTAGACGACCGCAGACACCCAAGTTTCTTAAAAGAGGAACGGATTAGTTGCCAAATTACCATAGCGTTGGTCGATGCAATCATAAACAAAAATAGAATTGATATAGTGGTGTACTCGTAGTGCACCGCCAATGAAGAAATGGCGAGTACGTTAGACTCAGGTAGGTCATCAAGTGACACACACAAGTCAGACAATAATACCACTCTCATTAGGAATATCAGAATTAACTGAGAACTTATCACAAGCACCTGCCCGGTGGGGGTTTGCTTGTCTATGTGTATGTGTGTGTGTACTGTGTTTCATGTAAACACATTTCATATACATAAACAGACAAACACCCATCGCCCGGTTAGACTGCCATTCATGTATATTATCGTTGCAGATATCTATATTCCAGTCTTGTGTGTGTCAAGTAAATCCCTTATAATTGTATTCGGTTGATGAGAATTACCAAAAACATTTGTTTCCAATCTTGACTTCTCATGAATACTCTGAAATTAATGATACAATTGGAGCAATCCAACATCTGTTTTACAAATCTAAGTGGATGCAATTTTCATTTGACATTCGGAATCCCAATTTGTCAACATGTGGTCGTACTGAAAGATTTCCCACATTTGGTTACATCATGCCTTAACCGACTTCATTGAAATTTGCTTAATTGTACGTTTAATTTACCTTCAGACAAATCACGACTTGTTTGGGAAAAGACACTTCAAGCATTAAAGTAGCAAGATGCCTTAAAATTGCAATAAGCTTCTTTTTGAAACGTTTTTTGTGACATACTAGTAGTTGATGAGTAGTAGGTAGTATTAGTAGGTTATTATGGGTGATGCGCGCCATGACGCAACAGACAATGGCAACAGAACGGATGAAACGAAATCCGACCTCATCCATAACAAAGCACATCATGGGAACAGGTCACGTTGTTGACGCCGCTAATTCGTTTCATGTGTTGTTGGGTCATCGGAATCTGAAGTTGCTTGCCTTCTCCGAAGCTATGCCAATCAATACTCGCCGTCCGGTCCCGTGTGTGCATAAGCTGTCTATTCACGCAGTTTGTCTGCCCTGGAACTGATAACAATCCTTGTTTTATGTAAACCCAAACATTGACTGTTTCTATTGTTGTTGCTATCCCCATGCCTTGTATGGTCTAATGTTTGACGTTCGTTTCTGAAGGGAGTAAACGAAATGTTAACACTTCGCGCCGTATGTCTCCTATCGTTACTGGTGAACTGGATCAAGGGCACGCAATGTTTTAAACATACTGATAATTCAGTTCTATTTCAAATCTTTTTTTGACTGCAATTTTGTAGAACTTTGACCATCAAATTTTTTCAAGATTATTTCGATTACGTAATCTTTTGAAGTTTAAGTGAGGCATCGTTGTCTCTAGTATGACTTTATCTGATTGGTGAAAATGGGTGTAGTTAACATGTTCATGCACCCGAGTGTGTAAAGCCATTTATAATTAGGCAATACAGATAAATAAGACAAACGAAAATGTCATATAACAACTCAACATCAATTAATATCGAGGGAAATTTGTAATACAATAATTATAATTATTCTGCCTCAAGAAATAGTTGAGGACAAATTCTGAAGAACATCCAACAACAGGATAAAGTACAAGATCTATGTCACTAGAAAGCAGTATGAAAGATTCAAAGTTAGTGATGTGTATGGGAAAGTGGTTTCTGAAATCCAAGTTGAGGACTGACCCGTAGCTCTTAAGCTTCTTTGTCTGATGAATTATTGTAGTTCGATTTACCCGAAATTCAATTCGACGTGCCACTCATTTTCTTACTAATTGATCCCTGTTCCTTCCGACTCTGAGTCAATTTGAATCCCAATATTCGATGATTTATCTCAGTGGCAATGACACGGATTCGTGCCATTTCTAACTTCGCAATACTGTCACGCCGAGAATCAGCTTGCTTCGCCTGTAAGCAGTCCAAGTTATATGAACTCCGAATATTTTCCGCAGATCTACGCTTCCGAATAGCCAATTGGTATACATCAGTTACCGGCGTTAGGTGTGGCTGTGTTTTAAAGGAACTGTGCCGTGTTTGTTGCCTTATACCGTCCACGAGTCTCCACAGGTTTAATGGATCGTATAAGTGGTTCTGTACGAATGCCGTTTTATCTTTTTTGATCCGCCTAAGCACACATTCGTATCTTGTAACCTCGTCCTCGTATATTCGGACGGAACAAATGGCCAAGCAAACGCTGCTGTGATAGCGAAACAACATAGTCATAGGTAACAAGACACGAGTGAATATGATCAAGCCTTGTAAATTTAACTCCTTGAAGTGTTTTCCATTGTTCTTAAATAGCATATCATGTTCTTTTACCTGCACATGAAGAAAACGGAGGGAAAACAGTGAGATCGTCATGAAGATTCAAAGGCACTATTACTTGAGATGATGACAGCAAAGAACTGAGTACAAGATACTGAGTATTCTTAGATGCTTCCACCGGAAAACATTCGTCATTTAACAATGCAAGAGACCTTTCGCTTAGCTTTAAACGTGTTCACCTAACTCGGAGCAAACAGCACGATGGACTTATCCTACTGAACAAAGCCTGCTCAGATGAGGATTCAAGGGTGCTTCCGTAAAATATATAAACCTTTGGTGGACAATTCTCAAACATTGCTATGATAACGTAACATTTGAACTACAGCCGTAATTTTTGTCCTTTGAATCATGTCAAATAAATACCAACGGGGTGAGTTCCAGGACGTGTGCACGATACTCTTCAAACACACCTGTTTAAAAGTGCCAGTGCACAAAGGATATCAGATATTTTTCTTCACCATCTAAGTGTATGGAATTACTAACTCGAGTGA
>JTDE01022166.1:0-45794 GCA_014338405.1 Paragonimus skrjabini miyazakii
TCCTGCAAAAAGAAACCGATCATTTTTAATTACAAATTTTACCATAACATTCAGAAAACAGTAGCAGAATCCTGTTGCTACTTATCCGAAAGCTGAGACCCATTTTGATGTGTGTATGTGGACAAAAGAGTGAGGTAACTAATATCGTTATTGTTGGAATATAGGTTTCTGCATTACATTATGGAGTTAAAAATATTGTGAATAAATATAGCAAAAGCACGAAACAATTTTCGGTTCGAAACAAGAGTGTTAAACTATGTTTCACAGATTACAATGCAGCATTCAACGTTGCATAAATGATCATTTTAACAATCTTGACTCAGATGGTCGGATTAGTAGAAATATGGTTCAAGGCACAAAACATCAGAAAAGACTGTCAGAAATTATCGGAATTGATATGGTGCTATTAACAAAGGTGACAATAAACAAACTTTCTTGATTTAATTATGAATTTAACAGATAGAAATTATTCAAACAAAACGGTAAAAAGGAAACGACAAATAAACTGCCTTCCAAAATGGTTGTCAGTCAACTAGAGATGATCTCACTGAATTAATTACGTCTAGATGAAAATGTGGGTTTGATAACAACTCTAAGTGAGCAAAAATTTAATGAATGTTCAACGATATTTGGAAATATTATTAAAACTGTAGGTTGTATTATCTATGTGCATAACTACTGTAGACGATTCAACGCAATTGCACGGTGCAGACAGCCAAAAGCAAACATATATTTGTGCATATGAACTCTTCAGACTGAAGATAGTTTATCAGCCAGAATCTGTTTTAGGGGTGATGAACCAATGGTAATTTTAATCAAAAAACTGATTAATAAAACTACGCCCTGTGGATTGGTGGGCCAGAGTCTACAGTATGGTGTGACTCAACTGTGACCGTTCTGGAGGTCGGAAGAGGCAGCAGGACAGGAAAACTGGGGCGACTTGTTGCAAAATTAAAATATGAACAACTTCACCGCAATAAATCAGGCAAACATAAGACTGCCAGATATACTACAAAAACTTCAACAAATCTAACATGGGATCGACTTCTACTCTCAGTTATTCTGACTAGCATGACCAGATAGAACAAAGTGTAAAATCAGGTTCAGCTGAGCAGGCTACTAAAAGCTAGAGCACAGATCTAACTTGAAACATCGCTTGCGAGAAAACGTGTTTCTAAACCCGGTAATTAAACTTTATGGACTCTGGATGAGACTATGGTGCACAGTGAAAGTCGATGGGGAGAAAGCAGTTGTGGCTAGCTGCTGGTATGGGGCGCTGTCAACCATAAGTTCGGTAAATTTGAAATCAAAGACAATTTTCAATTTGTGAAACTATTCCTCATCAAAACTCACCAGGCAGTTCTTCAAAACTTACTATCCACCAACCCTGAGTAAATATTGTGGAGAATACGATTACCAACACAGTACTTTGTATAAACCGCTTTTGGAACGGAAATTTCGTCGAAACCTTTGTGTGAACTCGTTTTCAGTTCAGCTGTCACCAAGACATTACCTTCAACGTTTTGGTTTATTGACCAGTTAAACATCCAAAAATGTACACTCTAAGATGACGAAATACGTCTGCGAGTTGGAAACGATGGTCTCATTAGACATTTGCTTCGGTTACTTCGCTGGCTGTCTTTAGTCTCAAATGATTCGGTTTTTGCTCAGAAGTGGGCCATCCTGCTACTGGATTAGAAACTCGGTCATATGTTTTCTTTTACAACATAGTCACCCTTACTTCTGTTAATTAACATGATTGCATTTTGCATCCTGCTCTGCAAAACCAAACGATATGCGTTAGGCATCCATAGAAAAAACAGGAAGACAACTACAGTTTGCAAGCTGTTCTATCTTTGACTGATGACACCGTCTTTCCTAACCTTAAAACCGAACAGATTTCACTAATGTGCTACATCAGAGTAATGACTGAGCTTGTGCGTTGAACAGAATTTCTATTGCAAGTTAAGTGACAGTCTCACATTGACTAAGTGATTAGTTGTCAATAACAATGACATCCACAACCACAGAGACATTATTACTGGCAAAAACTGTACAATTAACCTAATCAGCTTCTACCAACTTGTTTCTACTATCAACAGTACTATGTGTCGATTTACTGTTATTTTCTAGTGTGCACTGGGTTTCGAACGTGTGTCATATGGTTTTCAGTTTACCTCAGGTAAATTTGTTGGTGCTGGAAGCCGTTGAGTGAACTGCCAGTTATCACTCATTGTTCTGTCACATATCCCCGGAACTCCTTCAGTATGTCGCGAGGAGGCAGGAAGGTAATTTGTGGATATGAGGTCATATTTTGACGGGCGAATGAAGTTGGTTCAGTGGGGTATGCAGCAATCAGCGAGTATCGAGCATTACGCGTCAGTAGTTACGTAATCCGGCCAACGAACACCTTCCAGTTTTGGTTCGCAAAGCGGCCATGGCTACCGCAGTGCCGGACACAAATTAGAATGTGACAAGTCTCAAGGGACCGGCGTCATCCAGCGCTTGATACTCAACACTTAGTGCTCGATACTCGTTGACATGTCGACCCAAATTGAACCTGGAGAATGGCCTTACGGTTATGTTACGCAACAAAAAGCGAAGGCTTTTCCGCTTCACGGAAAGACTTGTACGTCAGTAACAGATTCCTTGTAAATGGTATATCTGGATCTGTGGGAATGTGCGTATGTTTGTGTGGTTTGTTGATTCTGTTGTTTAGCTTCACAATGATAATTTGACCTATATAAACCGGTAGACTGCAGTATGTATCTGGTGAGATGCAGAGAAATGTGCTCGAGAGATACACTGTGCAGAAAGCTGTTTCTAACTTTTCTGTTCAAATTTGTTATGATAAAAATTCGTTCACTTTATTTTATGCTTATTTCAGATACTTCTACTATACATCAGACGTGTAAACTGTTTGATTATAACTGGCCATTCAGTATTGTATTTGGACAATTTTAAAGTCATGAAATTCCTGGACCTGCATAAACAAATCGTACCTTAAGTTCCTTTTGGATGACGAAGGGTTTTCAACTTGGAATCAACATGTTTTAACTTATATGTTGGAAAAGATAAAAAGATAATTTGTGTATTGTGAATATGCCTGGTTTAGTCATGAGAATAAACGCGTAGCAAACAAGTTCGTTTTCGGTGTTTCATCATCAGGCTAAATACAACACATTTATATGGGTTCGATAGGGGGGCGGTAGATAACATAATACTGAAGCGAGAGATTTCACCACCACCACTATGCGCTCAAAAACGGCTAGTCAAAACGTTGAACCTTCAATGGCCTTGTGCGCAAACCCAGAACAGAATGATTGCATAGATGTGACGTATCTCCCGCAGATAATTTATGGCTAAATGTAGATTTTCCCCTTATCTACCTGGTTATTCGCTTATACCGTCAGTCTTCTTAGGGGCTTACCAGAATTTTTCACACCAATAGAAAAACATGATGCACTCGTTGACATTATATATATGCCTGACTACGTCAAACCACAAAAATGTGATGCATCTTCTAACTAGCTTTAAACTCACCACCATTATGATAAGCTCCTTTTCGTTGTTGCACTTAGCAAAGTTAATCCGGTGACTCAACACAGTCAAACTGATTCCACCATTTTACTCTGACTGTGTTCTCCTAAGGAATAGAGTATATAGTAAAGGAGGAACATCTGAAGATTGTTGAGGCAAATGCAAGAAAAGGCTCTGTTGACTAGCTGGCAACAGAGATAGAGGACAGGTCTATGAGCAGGGTATTTGAAAACGAACGCAAAGCTCACTGAAAGCGACCTCCGAATTCACAGACTAGTTGGTGGTGTGGATAGTGAAATCGTTTTCACGCGAGCAGTCACCGTTGTCTACATCAAGTACGTACAGTGGACGAGAATGCTGTACCTTCATTTCATTGACTGAAAGAAAAAACGGCCTCAAATTTTCATGTTGTTCACTAAGACATGGTAAATATTTACTGTTGGCAACCACGTTCTACTTTCCGATTCAAATATACCCAGAAACGTTTTCTAAGAAAGTGAGCGCGACAAAATTACTTGGTCTTGCAATAAGTGGCGGTAATGGAAGGTTGATTGATGTAAGCAAAAATAATGTTTAAGTTTACTATCAGTATGACCTGCTGCTAGCAGTTCAGGATCGTAACCAGTAAAGCGATGGCCAATGATGTTATTACCGGTTTAGGAGTCAACTGTGCGACAGTTCACCTGTATGGCATAATAGTGTGACCCTAACCCTGTCACCACTTCTTGAACTCTCGCTAAAGCCAAGAGATGCATACTTGTTACCCTCTTGGTTCTATCGTTTGAAAGGTCTAGGTTGATAAAAGAGTTAAAGAGACAACCCTATAACAGTTTATAAATAACGGCAGTGTAAATACATTCGAGGTAATGGTAATCCATTTAAGTGATTTGTGCTAATGTGTAAAGTGACTAGTGGTCAGTCATAGCGATCAAATATGAGGAACAAAAGCTATTCATAGGCAGTCGTTTATCTAACTACTAAAGCACGTTATTTCATCATTATATATGGTCACCGCAAAAAAGTCCACGAATAGTTTTATACAGTAATTCTTTCGTCAATCCGGTATGCAGATTGGTCTGGTAAGCCCAAGTAATTAGTCTGGAATAAAACAGGGTTCTGTAATTTTACTCTTTTTTCAACGTGATGTACAAATGTAAGATACAGTAGATTTTCTGACAATTTATCAGGTTGGCTGATTTAATTTGGTCAGGAAAATACGTCTGGAGTTTCAACTTGCACAACCCCTCGTCAAATAACTTAAGTACGGTTGGCTAATAAATACAACTATTGCACAAGCTTAAATAAACTTGTGAATGAAGCTCAACTCTTTCGTTTTCGATTCCTGGTTAACATAATTGCTAACAGTTCTAAAACCGATCCTTCGCACTTACCAAATTTTTCGTCATCGAGAAAGAACATACTTATCACGTTTTTGCTGTATAATTTCTGCGTCATCTAGAAAAACCTATCGTATTAACTTAAGCATCGAGTTTTTGTTTATGTTCTCCTTATTAGGTGTGATTGTTTCTGAAAATTACCTAACGGAACATTTGAAATAGGTGACCACCGTACAAAATCGTTCAACACACCACTAGCTAATTGCACTTTCAAGCTCAGCGAGGTTGTCATGGCTTGCCCACGATTGTAAACCTAGTGACAACCATCAGGTCAAACACTCAACGTAAGGTAGATAGACTGACTGAATGCCAATCATCTGATCAGACATGCGAACGCGACGGGTGTGCACGAGACCATACTCTGTCAGTCTGCGGTGTGACCAAGAAAGTTATGTGCCAACAAAGATCTTTCAATTCAACAGCTGAAGTGCATCGCATACATCACCCCATGTGTCGCCCAACATGGACAGGGAAACCGGTAAAATTCGACACCAGCGGGAACCCGTCCATGTAGAAGGAAAATTCAACATTCATTATGTTGTTAGTAGTTATGAGTGACAGACGTTTAGTTCTTTGCTAATAAAGTAACCATGATGCGACTCATTGCAAAACAGAACTTTCACAGTCATCCAGACTTTTGTTCACGTCTGGAAAGCTATATGAACAAAATATTCGGCAAACAGTTGCAACACGTGATAGAGGTTAGTGGACACTATAAGTCACTGCTAACGGTTTTGTAAACTTTGATGTCATTCACAGTTTATGGTGATACAAATAGTTTCGGTTAACGTCAAAGCAACCAGAGAAGTTTATTCTAGAACACCAAGCCATGTTTGACAAGCACTGATAAAATTTCAGTATATGTTACGCTCTTTACAGGGAATGGCATAAAAATACATGAATATCCATATAATTTGTAAAATTCCACCGGATGAACCTTCGGATAACTTTTGATGACGACGGTGTGGCATTATAGATTGATTCACCATTAACAGTTACTGCTACCCTCCTGTTCTGGTTAGTATAGTACTGCATCAAAAAGCGTTTCAAACTGACAAAGTAACACAGCAGTTGCGTATATGTATATCCTTAGTTGGTTGATAACTCAACTCATCTGCACAAAATACACTCCCCCTAAACTATTTATCTTGTAAAATGAACGCTAACAAATGCGTAAAAATGATCTATTCCAAGGACACCTAGTAGGCATGATTAACAAGGAAATATCCTTTTGGTACAATCAGTTTGCAGGTCTGTGTTCTCGGTACCAACTCTACTTTGACCCCTTTTACAGTTACTATCCATTTCACTTCTATCACATAGACAATTTGACTTCAATGTGAATTTGTTCGGGAACTCACGACAACTCAGACGTACACCGTAGTGCTTATAATCATAGCGCAAAAAGCGAGCTAGAAACGATGCTGACCAAAGCCTGTCTACTAAGTTATCAGCAATGATATTACGTCCTTGAACTAATAGACTTTTCAAGTGTTAGAACATTAAGTCAACAAACAAGAAATCTCCTATTCAGTAATGTTGTTCTGTTAGACCGTAAGTTGGTGGCAGGTTAAACAGTTTCCGGCTTGTTGTTAAAAATTTTAAAACGTGGTGTCAATTGTCAGGCTTGTTAGGATCGTATGTAACTAATTCCCATCTGGGGATGAATAACATCGACTGTATGTTGATTGTCCAATATGGAGGTTTTTAAATATACCTGCTATCTACCATAAAGCTTTAAATGTCCCGTCTCTCCCAAGCGTTAACCTATCCATCTTGTCGTCAAATTAGATGGACACTAGCATCGAACTTGTTGGTTAAGTTCGCTGAGACTGGAATGCAGTAGTAAAGTAAATACAAATTATACCATCCAAGTAAGCTGTTTGACAAAACTGGGTAGAGTTTGTTGGTTTCGGCTAGCAGGCTAACACCAGGCACTATACAGAGTATGACTATTGAACTGTCACACATTTAAGTAGGTTAAAATATAAATTTCGTTATTCATGTGTTCAGTAATGAGTAACTCACTGCAACTCGCTGCAAATTAACCTATAGATCAGTTGATGGAACGTTATTTGCAATGACGACTAACCTGTTCTAATGGTAGTTGGATTGCTGTAGTAACTGTAAAACATTTTGATCCGATTTTAATCAACGCTGGAAGAATGACAGAAAGTCACCTCATGGGAAAACCCAAGTATATTTGAAACGATGGGATGAGCTAAAATGAAACTACTTCTGAGCTTCAAGCTGAAAATCTTCGTAAAATGCTTTAGTTGTTTTACAGATGCTAGCTTAGTTATTAAACGGTGTCGCGCTATAACGCAGTTACAAAATCCTGTTGATTGTATATTGAACTGGATACGCTATTTCTGGTTTATACAGTTCCGCTCTGAGCCATGGTCCTGTCTTACAGCATTAAGGTCATTCATCAAAATTCACCCAGAGTGCACATGGAATACTATACAACCGCAAGGATTGATAACATCTTTTGGCTCGAGGCACATCCAGCTAAAAGCAGATTAGTCCAGGTTGCGAGGTCTACCTTCAGTGATCATCAATGACGTCTTCGTTTCACTGTACCTTCATTCAACGCACCGGCACAACACCATTGTTCCACTGAGTGAGTTGGCTTAACCTGCCCCGTTACGTTTAATCGAATGAATTCGATTGACTGAATGACTGACCAAAACAGCCAAAGTACGGAAATTGGTAGATACAAACATCTCGTACTGATTTGTCAGTGCCGAACATACAATAACGTGATTTAATCTTTCTACCAAACACCTAAAGGGGATGAGATGGATTGTCAGTCGGTGGGTTGGGTAGGGACACTAAGTTCAGGGCAGGGTCAAGTTCATGAACAATTGTTTCTGGGCCCGCAAGGCCAGTCGACTGATTACGACCGCCTAAGTAAACGGCAGGAAACTTAAGTTGGAATGACGCAATAGGATTTGGAATGCACACGCTGGGCCGATGACGTGACCAGTGGTCAGCGCGTGTTTTACGGCTGCGGACACGTTGCTTGCGTGTTTCGGCAATGCGGAATTCTGCGCCCATTTAGGCAAATATTCTTTCACTTTGGAGATCAAACACTTCACGATTGTCCCTCTGTAACATTTTTTACAGTTACCTATCGTTCAGTAGATACATTGTGAAATGCCACCGACAGGCTGATCTCCTTTGACTGAAAGCACCAGTAACTTCTGTGTCCGAGCAAATTCACAAACTTCGGCTGAAGTAAGTGTTCGATTAGTCGAATTCACTAATCTTTGCGTTGTTTCATGCATACGAGTATCACATTTAAAAGGCAACTCAATTTAACCCTTATTCTGTCCCACACTGACCACCTGTTCGGACAGTGGTATCAGCCAACTTCGTTTTTTTGTGAAACTTTTGGGATAACCATCGGATTATAGTATGAATGTGATTACTTCTAATTCTTCCACAAGGTTGTCTTTCATGTATAGATCCGTCTTGCTCTCGTGAATAGTGCACTTATTATTGCGCGTTTCTGACAGACTGGTGTGAAAATACCAAGGTTCAGTTAGTGACCGAACCACAGCCTTCTCCTTAACGTTATGCTCACCGTGACTGATTAAACCTCATTTTCCGAGCGTCTAATTTCGGTCCATCTAGCTCCATGGCACTGGATGCAGCTGCAAGCTGATCCCACAGTAATAAGTCTCCTTAGTCGTACATAAGTCTTATGCAAAGATTATATTACACTGAGCCCGTAGCCCAAGTCTTAGAGAAAATACGCATAGATAACCCCGTGTTTAGATTAGATCCGACCTGTACAATCTGTTCCGCGGTCTACGCATTGCACGGTCGTGTGCATGTACCTGTCCACCATAACCTTGTCTAACCAGAAAACAGCAGCAGAATAGATCAGCAGTAAAAAACGTGATACAGAAATAGATCAGATTCTCCTGCGAGAGGATGAAATCGTCATCATTGGCGAAGCCAATTATTACAGTAACTGGTATCCAAGTTGTGACCTTGATAGCGTTAAAACTGCCCCCATAGGCGTGATAAATAACCCAAGTTCTAACAGGTCATCCTGGTAAACATCGTGTTGTTGCTTGAGGACGGAGCTTTCTCGCCTATCTGATGAGCTTCGATAGAAATCAGAGAGTTCGGGTGTTGAATATGGGAGCACCTGTAAAATGAAAGTGAATGTTTTCGTCGCATCAGTGAAAGTTGCACGAAGACAGTAAAGTGTTGGCCGTTAACTTCGGAACGGCGTGTGACGTAATGAGGTTGCTACAGGGTAATCACCAATGTATAATTAAGAACTGAAGGGGAGGTGGCTACAAACGGTTGTTCCAATAGTCCTTCATTATTTTATGGAGACACCACACCAACTCAGCAGGTAAAGCAATAGGCATCTGGGCTCGGCGGGGATTGGAATATTCATTTTGTAGACACGCGTAATGTGTGCTGCACAATGGTGGGGTTGACAAACTTTTCCCCAGAGAGAGGCGAAAATATTTTGTCAAGACATCTGCTGTTATGCGCTTCAAATTTTTGAGCAATTGTCCATTTAAACCGTGGGAGAGTCACGTGTAGTTCACAGTGGGCGATAATTCTACTTCATTGGTCGCATTACTGAGAGACCAGACCTAATTCAGATTAGTAAGGGATGGTTACGCACCAATATGTAAGTTAATTGACAACATCGCGGAACAGCACATGTCAGAGTTGTCCAGAGCTGCTACACCGCTTAGAGAAAAAGTTAATAGCCTGTATCCTTCTTCTGTTGTAGGTGTGGCGTTGAACCGTATGGTCAGCCTACCGTAGTTGTGCCCTTCTTATCGCCAAATCTGTGACCACTGTCCGCGTGTACGAAACGACGGAGAAGGATGCATATTCAACTTTGAATTTGCCAATAGCACCTGAGGGCAACAAAACAATAGGGAAATTAACACATGTTGGTTAATGGTTGAGCGATATTCTATCGTAGTTTATTTCTGACGATCCTTAGAACAACGTTATACAAGTTTCCTGTGTACAAATGCGAACAAATTCACAAGCTCTAATCAATCTGGTCCTTTTCAAGGTCAGTTTTTTTAATAATCCGTTTCTAGCTACCATCGTCCTGTCTTTTCATTCCACCAGTAAAGTTTTGACCAGTTTGATAACACGATCAAATTTATCTAATAAAATGATTTATACTACTTGATTCAGTTTTGATAATCTATTTGAATGATCCATTTCAAAGTAGTAAGAGCTATTAAACAGGATTTGTAATAACCCCATATGTCAAGATCTTATGGTTGAAATATTTATAGTAGGTATTAACGAAGGCTGGTTTTGGAATGCGCAGAATTATGTACGGAAAACTGAAACAAAGCTGGCAATTAACTGTCAAATAACTCCAGATGAATCTGTAGAATGAATTGTCTAACTTTACCAACAGAGTAGGAAAGTTCAGGACCAACTGATAAAATTCTGATCAATGGTTTATTCGAGATCAGTAGATAAAAATCACGGATATTAAATGTTTAGTACTTGCTATTGCGACTTCGTTGGATTGACTCTAAATACCACGTTCTTTCCTCCTATTCTGCTCTAACTTCTCTACAAACATGTATTTACGACTGAAAGCTAGTTGTCTTCGCGGCCGATAAATTGTCAACAATTTAGTAATTTTGAGTATGAGCTCGTCCGATTATCCCTAGCTGGGCATATGCGTCATGTCAGTTCCATGCCTATCATTTCAGTGATTCAATGGCTGATTGCATTTTGTTGCAATGACATGATCTCCAGTAAACAGACGGACATTCACTGACATCCATACATTCAGGAGAAGTCAACGGTTTTTTCCACCTCAACAACGCTGATACTACATTTTGAGTACCACTTGAGTTGCCGGACGACCGTACATTTAAGATAGTTGAAATAGTCTACTGAAATCAAGAAAACCTAAGTTTTCCGGCCAACAGAACCGCTTTCAAGAGCGAAGCAAATCAGGCATGAATCACTATGGGATTAAAAACATGTAGTACATTCTACCAAATAGGGAGTGGATCGAAACCACTTGGTTTTGTAAAAGTGATGGTGATTAAACACTTTGATTTAAACCAGTTTGTTCCCTTGATGAACTTGATTCATACAAACTGTTTTTCGTCTCTTTGATAAATTGAAGACCGACGTTAATTTATCTCATACCAATCTCATACCAAGTTTACAGTAACTGATAACCGATGTTATCTAATAAAAGTATAACTGTGTCATTGATTAGATGACAGTCCAGGCTTGCCGAAAATAAAAACTAGATATTGGTTGCATAAACGCTACATGATGGTACACACTGTCTTAGCCACCGGGCAAAAAAGTTGACGTTTCAACACTAACATGCGCTTAGTCCAGAGCTTAAAAGCCAGCCCAATTATTGCTCAGAAAAAGTTAACTATCAGGTTGGACAACCGTGACAAACACGAGTCAACGACTTATTATAAGTGGTCAAGGAATTTAACAGGACGGGATAGAAAATATAAAAACGTTGCAGTTAGCAATGCCTTAGAGTGTACACCTCAGCGTCCTGATAAAAAACACCGGACTAACTTATTGCGAACATTCGTTAGTAGAATAAAGGAAAGCTGACAATGTTAGTGGATACTTAGGGTACAAGGAGAGTATAAGTTGATGTTTGAACTATACAGTGGGATGCAAGTATTTTACCATAAAGCGTCAACAAAATAGCCAGAAAATGCGGTACATTTCAGTCTTTTTGTTCCGCATTTGCTGCACCGTAATGTAAAAAATGGGTAAGTTTGCAGTAGACGTATTGACATATAATACACCATGGGCTTCCTTTTATGTCGATTCATTTCAACTCCCTTGGGTTTTCCCCCCATCCAACCATGACCAGAATAGCCTCACGCATACTCCCTAATTTCTCAGTTCTACGAGGAGATCTAGTGAAATAAATATCGACTTTATTCGTGTGCACAACTACACGCTGATGATCATCTGACATTGATTGACGATGGAGCGGTATTTCTTTCCAAACATGCGGATAGCCCACTGACCTTTGCGAAACTAGGTTAATGCGCACACACGGAAATGCATGGTGTCCATTAGTTGTCTGCTCGCATTCAACGCTTTCCATATAACCAACTTCGTACGCAGTTTTCATCTGCAAAAAGGCCTGACCTTTGTGGGTACATCAATCCGTCTGACGGCCTTTCGCCCGGTTGCCTGTGGTCTGGATGGCATGCGTGGCCTCAGCTGACAGCACACAAACCAACACTGTGCGCACAGACTCATTCTCTCACAAGCGCACAAACGCATGCGCACACGCACGTAGTTGGAAGGTTAGTCGTGTTCCACTGACGGACGGAAGTTGACCACTGGCGAAAGTGAACAGAGCACAAAGAATGATTGTACGCACTGCGCCAAAACGTCCAGGTAGCTTCATACCCGGTCAACCCGAGTCAAACAATGGTCTGCCAATCATACCATTGCAAATACATACCAGATCGTGGATGTCTGTGGATTTACACTAATATGATCAATCGCTGGGTGGTAGTGACGGTGTTCACTGTGGTAACTCATGCGTGTTTTCTCCTTTTGGATTGTTGTTCTCCAAAGACGACAGTCCCACTGAGTGAGTCATGAACTGATCACGGGGTTGCTGTTGGTCAGTGTTATGCCAAACTTAGCAGATTTTTACATAAATATGCTGACACGTGTGTAGTAGCACCTCGTCAATTCTCTAAGCGGTTACATTCGCACAAGGTCCATCGCCGAGCTCGTTCCATCGGTGGTATGATAGGCGAAGTTTGCAATCCGGCGTGGTAGACGAAACTGAACCCAGGATTTATGCCATTCTGTTAAACACTGCATGTGGCAATTCGCATGGACGTTTTAAATCAATTTATTCTATCATGCTACCATCAAAATCGTCTAATGAGGAAGCTGCAAAGTACTTCTGTAGGGAGGAAAAAGCTTGCTAGTCTGAGTCACATATTTCCTGGGCCACAACCCTGTGCAACTCAGCTGAGTTGTACGATATTCACTCTGTTGATATCAAGCCAGCGCGAGCTCGAACCTTTGTCACTGGTCATGGGGTACGCATCGATAGACATTCAAGTTGTTTAAGTCGTGATTTCACCTGTACCTAATGATAGGAGAGTAAGGGAAGCGGACTAGCTCAGACGCAAAGTTTTGAAACACATATCAAAAACGAAACTGCCTGAAATAATTTCCATATAAATTGAACATCACCTACAATCGATCACAGCCTTCGCATTCAGGTAGATTTCCCAGTTGGTCTCTTTGGAAAAGAAGCACTGCAATCGAGTTTCGCTCTTGTTTGAGCATGTTAGTAGTGCATATCCTTGCCTGATATGATGTCAACGACGCAGTGATTAACTCGGTTGCATCACGGAAGCATAGCCGGAATTGTAATCTTGGCCATGACCAACTGGAAAGTCTGTCAGAATGCGACAGCTGCGATTGGTTATAAGTGATGTTCAACTTAGATGAAATAGTTTTGCTTTACTTACAAATAGCCAACAAGTTTTATGAAATTTTGAATGAAATGATGTGGGCAGAGCACAAAATTAACCAAACCTTTCGCACTGTGACAAATAGTTCAGCCAGCCTTTTTGAAAAGATGTACCGTAGTCGAGTTTCGTCCCTGGTAGAGTTCGATAGTAGTGCCTAATCTTGCCATGGCCGGGATTTGAACTTCGGTTATTTTTCCATGGGGCAATCATGTTGGAAACTGTGCTACTGACGTCATATAGGGCACGACCGAATTACTATGTGGAAACCTTCAGCCACACTTATTTGCTGGCTGAATGAAAAGTCTACGAGAAGGTGGAAGCGGTGACCAACTGCTAGTGATGTTCAGTTTATATCATGAATACCTGTTATTTTTCCTTCCTACATTTGACGTTCCTTCTCAGTGGATGCAATGTGGTCACAGCTGATGTCTGTTAAAAGTCAGACATACATATCTGGAGTTCCGGTGTACCAATGCAAACCGCTGACTCAGCCCTACGAAAAACTGTGCGCTGGTCTACACAGGTTGGCATCACTGTCAATGTCGACATGTTGAAAGTCTATTTTCATGTCAATGTTTGGTACAGAGTTACGTGTTCATGGTAGGCTTAAGATGAATCAGTACATTAATCCCAGAAGAAAACGATCCTGGATGGAATGTGTCGAGATAAATGTGTAGACTTCATTTCCGTTACTTTTTCCGGTAATATGGGAACTTGAAAGGAAGTATAAACATTCCGTTGAGGCAGCCAAATAGAGTAATTCGTGCTGGAAATATTGGGTATTTTAAAACAGGGAAGACACCAAGATAGTTGGTACACAACAGTTGTTTCATTCTAAACATAAGTCGTTCTATCTAGCCAATGATACAAGCTGTTTAGATATATTTAAATCTGGTGACCGTGTGACAAGGAATTTATAAACGTCTGTTCTAATTATATCTGTGAACTTCCATTTTCGATGCTTCCTACAAACAAACTTTCCTCTGTGCTTCCTTATGATGTCCTTCTAAAACGTTATGGTAACTTTGGACTTTCCAAATTTGTTCTAACATTCAAAGTTACTTCGTGTTAATCTCATACTTCCCTTCGTTAATAGTTTATTATAGTTTTCAGTTTTCGCTCAGTCTGCTCAGTGTGAACCTTTACAGAATTCTTAAAGTTGAGTTCTTTATGGGTTCGTTTCATCCTCAACAGGTCTGTAAGGTGTACCAAGAATGAACAATCTATCAATGCTTTTTGAAAGGTGTACGAAAAATCGTTGCGTTTGACTTCTGGGGTTCAGGGCAGTCGCTTTTGAAACGTTCTACTCTACTTGTAAAGATGACTGGGCTGCCTGAACTTTCCAAACTTCAGCACAAAATTTCAATCTCCATTAATTCTTCTAGGGTAGTCGACTCCTCATTCAAATCATCTAACTTAGTGCACATGTTCCATTGTTCGTTCATTTTTCTAATCTGGTCCTACCGGCGTCATTGAAATCGACGTTAATCTGAAATCTACTCCTCTACTCTCAACCTTCTCCTCTAAGTTTAATCCATTTATTGACGTCATGCATGTTTCAACTAACTACAGAGTTATGGCTCATTCATTCAGTGTGAGAGAGTTGTTGAGGCAGAAATAAAACTTTGGTAATAAAAATCGGCGTGGACTGTTCAACACTTGCTGTTGAGTTATGAAGCATCAATCAATCTCAACTGAATTCAAAACACTCAGGAATTGAATGTAAACCCCAGCTGCTAGTTAAAACTAATCGTCAGAACTAAACGCATTTGGGTTCATAAAGTACGGGAGTTTAAAGCCAAGTTAACGTATACCGATAAGACTGACCAGTGCAGAAATAAGATATGTTGCGATATGGTAACATTTCGTTTACTTTAGAAGAGATCCATTTGCGAAAATTCAGGACTTCGGCTGGATTCGAACCAGCGACAGAAACAACATGCCCAAACTCGGCCTATGCTCTACCAGCTGCGCTACGAAGCCAGCCGAAGTTCAGATTTCTCGCAAATGGTTCTCTTCTAAATTATCAAATCTACAAACTACTTATTTCGTTTACCCTCATCAGTCGCAAACTTTTGCCCAATGAGTTGCTTCATCCACTTTTGTGCACATAGCGCTGGCTGGTGAGTTCTGATCAACATGACTTTGCTAAAGGCCAGCAGCTTCGGGTTTTGGTGGTGTAACAATATTTCCAATGAACTCAGCGAGCCAACCTGATTACCTGTTTTCATGAGGTGTCTAGCAATCACTGATGCGAGATTTCGAGCAACGGATTCACCGGATTGAGATTGCTGAGTCATAAGTTGTTTTAACTACTGCTGAGCGCGTTCGACCATTCGCTGAGATAGCTGTCGATCTGTTCTGCCTATGTAAAGGTCACTGCAACTGCACGTGAACCGCTAGACAAAACGAAAGAGAGAACGGTTAGACGAGCTGCATTCGTGATCATGTTGGACTGGTCCTTTGATTGGTTGAACCAAGCGTTATTGTGACCGATAAAAGTAAACAAATATTATGATTACTGATGAGTAGTCGGGGATTTGGTTTATTCCAATTTGAACATCACCCACAATTGATCGCAGCTGTCGCATTCTCATAAACTATCCAGTCGGCCCCTTTCGAAAAGAAGCAATAGACTACTCATCAGTAATCTAAATTATCGCCTAGCAGGTGTAATGAGATCGGAGATTTCGACCTGTCTAGGAAGTCCTAATCGCGGGGTTATCGATTGGAGTTAACAGGACAGTTACCGTGTCTCCATTTCGAGACGATCGGGCAACCTGATCATTACTTACAAGCGAAAGTGGTTGAGCGTTCACATATGATAATTCGGTCGTGCCTAACGTGAGGTCAATGGCGCAGTGGTAAACACGGTTGCCTCATGAACTGAATGTCCGTGGTTCAAGTCCCGGCAGTGGCGATGATATGCACTACTGACGAGCTCTAATGAGAGCGAAACTCGAGTCTAGTGCTTCTTTTCGAAAGGGGCCGACTGGATAATCTATGGGAATGCGACATCTGCAATCAATTGTGGGTGATGTTCAAACCGAAATAAAACAAATCCCCGACTATTCATCAGAAATGTTATGATATTACAGAATATATCTCCTCTTCGCACTGATCAAGTTGTTGAAAGGAACCGAGTGTTCCAAGAAAAGACTCACGACTGAATAAAGCTCTGCCTCAAGGATGGCTGCATTGTTCCAGTAATGTTGGCTCCCATATTTTGGTTGACTTCAGTTAACATTTCTCAGTTGATACATCAGACGTTTTCAACAGCATCGGTTAACTTTTGGCGCATCTACTAATTGCTCGGAATTTCTAACTTTTACACCTATTCGTGCAAGGCTGGAGTATACTCGTTATATGAACACAGGTTGAAAATCACCTGTACTTCACTATTAGTTCTGAAGTGACAGAATTGTCACAGAATGCGGATGTTTGGGGCAGGTTGTTTCGTGCTGTATACACGACAGGGCTTGAAGTGCCCATGATCCAAATAGGTATAACACTAATACAACTGTAGTAGAGGTCCAGTCAGAGAACCTCCAAAGTTGAAGACATGTAGTGCTATTGTTGGACATCACGGAACGCAAGACAGCCTTATCACTGGGTGATCTTCTCACTCGTTGAAAGCTAAGATTCGTCCTTGGACAATTCCTGTGGGATACTCGTAAGTCAGACTGTTAGAAGCCAGCAGTCAGATCGAGTCTGTTACACAAAACATTGCTGCTTACCCTCGTGGAAAATAAGTGTTTTCTGAGCCGAACTTATTGTTTAATCACGAAAATTATACAGCTTGTGTTCAATTCTCCTGGGACCAAAATATATTTCCCTCTAAACAATACTACTAGATTTCCGGACACGAGTTACGTAATCGCCCTAAAGACGATCGGGTGGATCATAATCTTTGAATAAGCATCCAGTGCACTCTCATCATCACGTCAACTTCAGTATGGAATGATAGTATGAGTCAGCGCTGTCGCCGTATTATCCACATGATAATCTTATTAAATATCACTCATGTAAATGGAGTGAAATCACACAAATTAGCAACTAGGCTGTCAGAAACTACGAGATGTAAACTGTCCTTCTGTCACGCCTAAGAGGAACTTCTTCTGGGAAACCAGTCCGTTCATCACATCGAGGGAATCCACACAATACAACTGAAAGATTGCTGCGTTTTGTTCGCAGATATTACAGTATAAGGAATCCGTAAACTGCCATGGTTTGTGCAGCGTCCACTCGAATGTGAAGACAGTCATTAAGACAGCTCATGAAATCAGTTGGCCCCCGTCCAGTATTTTGGATTTTTCGGCACATTTTTCCAAAAGTCTATGTATGACTCTATGTCTCTCAAATTACTTGATGTATGTGTGTACAGCTCTTTTGTCTGCTTTCAGTGCTTCTGAAGTCTAGTGTCTGCACTTCTGTGATGTACACATTTCAGTAGCTCACCAGAGGCGACTTAGTATAGTGACAATTGATAGTCAGATCCAGGGATTCGTATAGGAGAAAATAAAATAAGATGCTATTGTGTTCTTGTCTTGGATAGGCCACAGATGCAAGTAAAACTTCATTGGGTGTGATGAAAAGAATGAAATTGTGCTTGGCTTATTAACAAGGTGTATGTAGACATGTTTCATCAATATGCAGATATAACTGATAAACGTCTACAACGGGACAGGAAACAAAAAAACGGACACACATTTGTTGACCTGTAAGTGTGCATTAAGGATATGACCGAGGGAGTTGTAACGCCGGTTTTTGGTTGTATTAATTTCAACCGAACTGAGCTTTCAATATCGTACTGTAATCGCCAGTAAACTCAGAGCTGAGCAACGCGTTCCAAATAAGGTCTATCATTATCAATAAAACTGTTGTCCTTTTTCGTCCACTAGTTGTCATATGATAAATGCCAAACAGTGAGTAACCAGACACGTGAAGAATAGTTTACAGGTCACCTATTCTCCTGGGTGCAATCAGTTCACCGAGAAATGGTTTGATACTGCCGGCCTTTTTAGTCCGGTAGTAAATTCTGAACCTCACGACCATCTGAGTCGCCCAGCTGGACTCTGTCACCAAGATTCATTTCTCAGTTACTAGTGAGAAACTGGTGCTGTTTTCGTTCAAGAGAGGACAGTAAGGCTGTATACGTGAAGAATTTTTCACAGTGATACCATTTATGAACTTTTTCTGAATCATATAATGTCGTTTAAAAACGTTTGACTATCGCTTCAAAATTTGCAGACAGTCAAACACCACACATCATTAGAGACTTCAGGTTGCAGTCTCATTCGGAGATCGTTACGTGGAGGTTCGCAAACTAGCTAATGTACCTGACATTCGTTTACGCCGGATCGAAAGTTATTCACGCACCATTAGTTAAAACGTTTCCAGCAGCCATACGGAATTTTTACAACTTCCAAACACTATACATCCCACCAGAATTTAAGATAATCGGTACTCGCAGAGTAGTACTGTTGATATAATAGAACAACGCTGTGATAACCGTCAACTTCCTGAAAGTAAAACTAAGTCCGATTGGACAGTCTGCCATCCAATTTATCGATGGTTCCTTGGCGTCATATTTGTAAACTTTCAGAACAAAATTAGGTAAACAGTATGATTTGCGAGGTGGATTTGCAGCATTTTACACATTGACTCTCTCATCATATGAGAAAATAATGATTATTGTAGAAGACAAAATTAGGTACTATGAGCAAACTCAATTTAAAAGACTACTGATTTGGTTTCTAGTCCAGACGGAGGTTCAAAGTGTGGCTAAGAGATGATAGTCGGAATTAAAAGTGTGTAATCAGTTGTCTGCACCTGAATTTGGATGTTGACTAAGCAAAAGTGTTAATTGAGATAGAATTTTGGTCACAAATTTTTCATATGAAATAATAAAAATAATGACGAAGTGAAATTTTGTTTCTTAAAAATCTCGCCTTAAATTGACAAGCGCTTTGAAATTATAACAAACCGTAAAATCTGGGAAATCATCGAATGGACATTTTACTCAAAAACAGGTAAACCTGACATGTAAATTGACAGATCACACAGGGTAGGTTGTTGAAAGACTTATGCAACCGAATATTGGAAGATACACCGCTGACTGAGATGAAAGTATCAGTACCATGAAAAGAACATGTGATATCCATTACTCATAGTTAGTTGAATTGTTTCCGAGTCATTTAGTAGGAACAAGTGGAGTAAAAGTCCTTTACTAATTATTAATAAGCGACATAGTTGGTAGTTCAGTTGACGTAAACTAAACAGCATTCACAGTCAACCGTTTTGTTATTTGTTTAGGTGTTTGGTATTTTAATTAAATAAATCAGCCAGCATCTGTCTAAAAGAGATACTAGACTCGAACTTCACTCTTGCTAGAGCTAGTCAATAGTGTACAGCCTTATCAGAAGCCGGATTTCAACTCCAGTCCACATTTCAGCGAGAGAACTCTGTTGATTGTCAAGCCAGTGGTCTTAAACTAAGTGAGCCTGAACCATCCTGTATGAACACAGTGCTACATTCTCTTGTGAGTAACCCTCAGATTGCTGAATTATTTCGATAAGAAACACAGAAACTGTTCTGTAAACCATAGCAGACGACCGCTTCTAGTGACACAACTCCTTAATTAAAAATCACGAAGATCATTGAAGTTGTTGAGTCATGTGCATCGTTTCGAAGAGTATCGGTTGAAAAATGTTAGTGACTGTGAAGGCTGTGACAGTTGAGGAGTGATGTTAGATTTATGCATTGACAAGTTGAAACACTGCAAGATGTGTATTTATAAGTGTACCGGGTGGTTTTAGCAAACAAAGTAGAAGATTGTGTTCAAACATACAATTCAGATGAACCGTTCAATAATGAGAACAAAGAAAAG
The DNA here is from genome assembly GCA_014338405.1 of Paragonimus skrjabini miyazakii. NCBI lineage: Eukaryota > Metazoa > Platyhelminthes > Trematoda > Plagiorchiida > Troglotrematidae > Paragonimus > Paragonimus skrjabini miyazakii. The sequence goes on from JTDE01022166.1 coordinate 20,346, forward strand.
AAAACAAGCTTTTTCTGCTTAAGTCGACTAAGTCAGCGTATTCACGTGGGGAAGGCTTTATTAGGGATTGGCGTGGATACCGTAACAGCTGGGCATAAGATTGTGGAAAGCATTACATTCTTTGAAAAATCAGAAACACTGAAGTGTGTGTGATGAAGCTTGCTCACAAAATAAAAAAATAAGTTCGATCGGTGAAGTAGTTGTTTAGAGAAATGGTGGTTTGGAGCTTAAAATCTCTAAAGCTATGGTCCAGGAACTCCGCAAAATTAGTCGTAAAAGTTCGGTAGATCAATGACAAAATAGAGTGAACTAGACAGTAGCAGTGGAGCGTGATTAACAACGTATCAGTTGATTTAAGTCCATGGTGTTCAGTTTAGCTTTCAACTGTCGTGAGAATCGCTTCGAAAACATTTAATGCTAAGAATCGAGTAATTTTTACCCCCTGTCTTTGGCAGGGTAAACTTGGTGCGTGTTGTCTTTCTGTAATCGGCCATTTTTCGGCCATGTAACAAACCGTGTGAATACGCAGAACAGTGAGCTGTAAACTACTAGGTTTGTTATTCTATTGAGATTCTTGCTCAAATCCGGACGCTTATTTAAGTTTGCACACTTAACTACGTTCTCTTTCGCTGAAAAATAGAAGTTTATGAGTGCTTTTGGAATAGAATAAGGCAGTTGGTAACTGTACGGAAACTGTTCGCTGTGACATTTTGTTTCTTGCACTCTGCATTCCATAGGCCTTACGTGACATTATGTATCACCAGCAAGTTGTACGCATCAACAGTAAGCAGTCTATCTTGTTGAAAGCGAAGCTACCGCTGTGAAAGACAATGTATCTTCATAATTGCTTTTCTGTCTTACAATTTCGACACTTCCTCTCAAATGAACATTTCTGAGATAAAATAGACGGTCGGTATTTCTTTGGAAGGCATGCCACTCCGACTACCACTTTAATGGGCTGTCAACTCGGTAACATTGACCCTATTCATGTCTAAAATGAATCTCAGTCGCAATTAGTTAGCTGGGTGTAGTTGTTAATGTTAGTTTATAGTGGTCTGCGCATATACATCCCGGATTGCTCAAGTTTACGGATATGAAGACATGTTAGTTGATCAAACTCATTTTCATCTATCTTAAATTCGATTGTGAAGTTAGCGTATACTGACATTCTTCCATAAAGTTTGTAGTGGCAACCCAGTTCCTTTGCAAGACTCAAAGTAAATTACTACCAGTCTTTCATAAACACCCTCTTGCAATCAGCTACCTTCAGTGGCGTTATTTATGTTATCGCATTTTCTCAAAACATCAGGGTGCTTATGGCAAACTTTCTGACATAATTCCATATGATGCTTTCTGGGGTTAAGGTTAACCATCACGTACCACATTTGTTTGTCAAAAACCCGTTTTTAAGTGTTGTTTTGCCAATTATAATGCTTTTACAATACTGTAGACAAAATCCTTAGACAACGAAATAACATCACAGGGATGTGCAAACAAAATGAATTATAAATAATGGCCTACCATTAGCACATTACAGAAAAAATGAGAAACTATTCGCCACACTGATAAAAATCAAATTCTATAGCGTTTATTTCCTTCGAAAGGAAACTGCCAAAGGTTCTGTAAGTGGCCAGTATCGTAAACGCCGGAACCGTATCAACCACTGCGCTTAACCAAAATTCGTTCGTCATCATCAGTCCCGAAAACGAGCCTATAAAATCTGCTATTTTTCATTTAATGAAGATTCGAAATATATTTATTTTCGGTACACTGTCTGTGCGCTACACCTTTCTCTGGCGTTTGCTCCCACGGGTTTTTGGTTTATCCACTGTTTGGAAGAATTTTGGTGTGTACATACAACACAAACTGTGAACGACTGGCGAAGATCAGATCCGGGTGATCAAATGAAACCGACTGAGGGAATCTCAATCAGTCAGTTGCTCCATCCCGGCCAACTGTCAAGAATTCAGAACAGGACCAGACACTTTATCAAGAGAAAATCCAAAATGAACTCTGTAAACTCAAAACTTACCTCCGACACCTCTGGAGAAACCACTTTGTTCACATTGCACACTACCTCAAATGTAATGTTGGACTCGGGCCTGGCTTAAGCGGATATCTCCATAACTTCCAGTCACGAATCGAGGAGTAACTTTGACCGTACTGCAGTCGGAATAAAATGGCCTCTACTGAAACAATCCGGGCAAATTATATATTGTACTACTTTCTTCAGCATTAAGAACACCGAGGGTAACTCGAATAGGGTTAGTTTTCGACGTTCATCACCGTGTATAGAGTAGAATTTCTTTCCTATTTTGGTAGGACGGGATCATTTTCCGACTCAATGGATAGTGAGGAATGGGGGGATTCGGTGGAGGCCCGACTGAACAGAACTGTTGACGTCGATGTTCCAGTTCCGCAGAAAATCATCACTTCACAAGTTGGCAATGGTTCCGACCGCCAAAGCGGTGATTCGACTAAACGGGACGCCAAGGGGATCAACCCACTGTCCACAAAATCGGCAGGCTGTCGCCAACCAGACAATTAAATCTTTGTGGAGATAAAACAAGCAAACCCCATCCGCTGACTCTAACTGAAGACATGCGCGAGTGCGCAAAACAAGAAAAGTCAAAACCGTGTAATCTGAATCTTGACTTTTCTAACGTGGGTAGCTACCACAACGACAGTGCTGTCCGGAATTACACTTAACTAGGCGATTTCGGGCCAGGCAGAATGCTAACTTCGAACAGCAACTTTAAAGTCAGTCGCAAACAAGCCATCGTTAACAACACTTCCGTGTTATCATTGTTTAAGACCCTGCTGGAAATGAGGCCTCTGGGTTGACCTATGTTGATCACGGGCGTCCTTGTACACGAGGACCAGCATTGACTAGCGTGATATGTGCATGCGTGACATTGACTGCAGTGGTGTTGACAAACTGGGATTAATTGTGGGTGATGTTCAATCTATATGCAAAAACCAAAAATCCCCTACTACTCATCAGTAAACCGTGAGTTGTTTGAAACCCCCGTGGGTGCACTTCACGTGAGGACCGCTCAACGGTGATTGTATGTTGTGTTAGATTCTGGTCACCTACCACAGGTAGTCGGTCTAGACATATGACCTTGACCATGCCACTATGTCGTGCTACACAGTTAATCAGCTTTAGTACAAATGTGATTCAGTATCGCGTTCTATTTTTGCATGCCAAAACACACTTAGCGGAGTTTTCATATTTTGGAAATTGTTATTTTCGTTGGACTCACCAAAATTCAAGCGCAGAGATTTATTTTAAGCAGCTAACTGGGTCGTAATCATCCAATATGGATGAATTTGAAAAAAAAAAGTTACTTGACTTGATTACAGTTCATACATGTGAGCACACACTGGGGATGATGCGTCAGCAGAGAGAGGGGACTCTGTGAGCAATGAGAAAGAACCAGTAATTGTTATTCAAGGTCATAATCAAACTCTGGCAACGGAAGATTTGGACACAATGTACTTCGTGATTTGGTAGACTGCGTCGGCAAATTTTGTTAATCAGTAAATTACGGATGCATACCGCAGTTGTGCAAGTCAATTAACGTCTTACAGACCTTAAGGTGGAATTCGCCAACGGACAATCGTGTTTTTTTGCCGCCTTTCTTTATTCACACGAAGTCAGTTGCAGAACGGGGAAGGAAAACTCACATCAAAAACATTACATATTTCCCAAGGGTAACACGCATCGACGACCAACTTCAGACGGCTAGTCAACCGAACGTTACTAGCAGGCAAGTCGTCATAAAGAAGAAGCAGTTTTGTATGGAGAGCATGCACCTTGTTCTAAGGTGCTTCCCGGGAAACGCTTTTCTACATCTAATTTTGTGAACTACTCGATGACTGAATAGCTTGCGTTGGGTCTTGCTTAAACTTTCGGACAGAGGTTCGTAACTGAACTATCAGAGCCACTAGGTCTACTGAGCCCATTGATTGAAAATAACTGTGCATTATCGTAAACGCTAGACTGCGGTGGGTATCTAAACATGCTGTCCGGTAGTCATAACAAAAGCGATGTGAAACTCAATGAAATGTTTGTACTAACTTCATAACGACCTGACAGGGAAACTTTGTAAGGACTACTGGAAAGGACTCAGTCTAACAGGTTATTTCAGTAACGACAGAATTTGTGCGATCAATAAGTTACAACACTAAAACAAAATAATAACCAATCAACCTTGTATTCAATAACTTAAACTGTTTTCTTAACAAAAAAGCTCGCGCATAGATGTACACTGTCCTAAGGTACTTGCAGCTATACACTACTCACCGTAAAAAATCCTTCAACCTTTTAAACGACGCATGTTGAGCTAATGTTTAGCGAGCATGCAAGTCAAGTGGGATATAAAACAAACAAGTGAATTACCAGACACCCACAAGAGGAAATAGCTGAATGTACAGGTGTGATGATTCAGCCGTGCCTAATGTCGGATCACTGGCGAAGTGGTCAACATGGTTGCCTCATGAAAAAGTGGCTAGAGTTCTAGCTTCAACTGTGGCATGGATATGTATTACTGACAAGTTCAATCAAGAGCAAAACTCGAGTACAGTACCTCTTTTCTAAAGGGGCTGACTGGAACGTCTACCTGAATGCGAAGGCTACGCTTAAATGCGAGTGAAGCTCAACTTGAAAACAAAAAAACTGTTTGTTATTTATTAAGCTGTAGCAATCGTACCAACTCTACAAGTGTTTCGGCGTGAATTTCGGTTGATTTGGATAGTTTGCATTTTGTTCCTATTGATGCATAACCTCGCGTTTCGTTCTACTCACATCAAATGTTGTCGTGAAGCACTGCGTGGCATCAATTAATAGGCAATCGTTCACTTGGTATTCAATCAACCAGAAAGGCTAATTCTATTACCCACGTACACGAAACGCCAATTCGTTTAGCTCTTTTTCCTACCCACTTACAGTAGAATGCACAAAACACTTCGTGCCCATAGTAAGAGCAGAAAGTTCACCGAAGCGTTGCCGTCCACTTATCGGTTGAGTTTCAGGCTCGGTCTAATCACAATCTAACCCTCATACCAAAGCAACCTAACTGCTACATTCCCACCTCATTAGACCAAGGCGCTGAAATGCGTCCCCTCGGTTGAAGGAGCGCACTACTTGTTCAACTTTTCAGTTCGACGCAATAAAACTCAAACAAGGGGATCACACTTACCAGTATAGCTGGCCGTTGTCTTGCGAACGCAATTAAACCAGTCAATTTTTAGTCTATTAACGGCAGTGGGAAGACAGTCGAATTTGGTTGGTCTGGCAGTTTAACGAGAATCGAAAACACGAAACAACACGATGATTAACTGCCTGTAAACCACGTCTTTAGTTGGCACTCCCTAGAGACGATTCTTGTGTTGTTTTTGTGGGTGGGGAGAAGTCTAACGGGTAAACCCACTGAAAATTTCAGACAATGATAATTATTATTCAGTGAGCTGTAAACCAGGTGATAATGAATTTTTGTCAGCAAAATGGAGTAAATTCATTTGAATCTTATTAGCTCGAAGGACAATTCCATCTATACTCACGTGTAATGAGTTACGTTGTTATCAGTTATTTTTCTAACGTGGACAACCTGTTTACCATATATAGTTAACATGCTCAATTTCTATTCAGTGTAGACGCAATTAATGCACACGCTAATCAGATGTTCCAAAAAGGAAATGGCAAGACCAAAATTCTGTGAGAAACCACTTATCAGCAATGAATTGACATTCATTGGTAGTAGGTAACAAACCGGCTCTCCTCGTTCAGTTTTGTAGAGGTTATTTATTTGCATAGCTACTAATTCAACAGTTATGAAACGCAGTTCAGTACTTTATGTGCTTGTGTTGTTTATCGTCTGTTTGCTCATTCTACTTCGTCTGTCTTACAAGATACCGTTTTCAGAGCAAGACTGGGACATTTAGCATGTTTAACCAGGATTATATACATATAGGATTTTGAGTGTTAATCACCACCTCACTGTCGACGCGCAGTGCCCCCAGAGTAACAGCCTACGTGCTCACTGTGAGTTTTGAAGCGTTCATGTACGTATTCTTCGGTTTGCTGAAGCGTTAACTGTTAGGTACTACCATCCCTTTGTTCAGAAACAACTCCATTCTGATGTCACCTTAGCAGCCAATATTGGCGTGCTGTTTCATTTGTGCATCCTTCTGTATGATCCCTCAGGGAAAGATATCAGTCACGTGAATTTTTGTTTCAGTGTTTTAAGCAGGTTGCAGGGTGATGTGCGAACGGGATATGCCAAATGTTGCTCATGTTGTTTTTGCCTACTGTTATACCACACAGTCCCACAGAAGCCTGAAGAATCATTTCGCAAAGAAATAAAAGTACATCGATCGGCTGGATTACGGACAGTCGCAGGGAAATCGACAGCCAGGGCGATTATCGAACGTCAGATGCACGCGAACCATACGATTGGTCTTACAGCTATTCAGGGTCGTCTAGAGACAGTCCGAGTCAAGGCCAAACAGTCTACCACAAAGACCAAAACGAATGAACGTCGATTACGTAGTCGAAGGCTCTGAGTGCGTATGACCGTATATACGTCCGTGTACAGCGACTCACTTGGGCCTTCTACTAGTCGTTCACACGTAAAACTATGTATAGGATTATAAATATAGATTTTATTGATGGACTGTGAGGAGATTCAACAGGTAACCTACGACCTGTTGACATGCGTTGGCGATACCTGGGAAAATTTATTTCTTTTACCATTTCTTACATCGGTGCAGTTTGGAAACAATATATCGTTGTGGTATCATACAATTCACTTTAGATTTCTTGTTTACGCCTGACTGTTGCTTGGTTATGGAGCCAAACAACTCAACCTTATCATAATCTAACTTCTGATAATTTTCGCCCATTAGATAGCCTGCTACCAGTTTCGTCTGTGATTGGCCTCATCCCATAAGTATAAACGGAGTCGGATTTGACCTCGGTAACCCTGAGTTACGGTTCCAGCCCTTATTTCGGTCCCATCAGCATACACTGGTGTATTCCTAAGAGAGGGTTTTGCGCTGGACTGCCCGTTTCGCCTTCAGGATAGCTGGTATTGTCGGCACGACTTTACACGAGGGTGATTTAGGTAACTACGTTTGAGTACTGAACGACGGAGTTCGTGTATGCGTAGACCGGTGCAATCTGACCTCCTGGTCACATGCCACGAGAGTTGATCTACGTATGTGACCTTGCCCCCGTCATCATGTTGATGCCATTTATACCATGTTAGGATGTGCAGGTGAGCAACCTGAGAAACCAGAAGAAAATAATCCACAGGATTCCATTTCTTATTTGAGAAGCAGGTACAAATAGAATATAACAATTAACTTGTCTTATAGTAGATGCAGTACCATGAAAATTGAAGACGTCAGAGAACCCAGGTATCACAGTCCAAATGGAGATGCTCACATCAAACATACTGGTCCAACCAAGTTTGAAGTTGTTGAATATATTTGTAAATGTAATGTTTCACATGCTCGTCAATTTGGACGTTTTTGATAGCGCTTGTTTTATACAAAAATGGAGTGATATCAACAACGCTTGGAAGTTCAAGAGTTGAGGCCAGGAAACCCTGACAAATATCTGCCCTAACACAACATAGTAGTTTGAGAGTTTAACTCGACACCTGACTGATTATTTCTAGCTGTCGCCGGATTATTTTGTAAACCAGCTACCTATTCTTGTGTCTTGATCTTCGGTTTGGTTAATTACTCATTGCTTAAAACTAACCATTCTATTGATCAGTTTACGTTTATGGTATTTTATAATTGCCACAATTTTATTCAGCTAGCACATATGCTGGCGTTGTTATGTAGGTTTTATCCGGGTATGCTTTCTCTAGAGCTGGGTAGGCAGTAAAGGGCCTGCAGATACTTTCTGTATCTCACGACTTTTGTCAGAATTAAGGTGTCTACAGCTTATATGTTGAACACATTTTCCTGTTGAATCGGTTTATCAAGAAACGATGAAACCGAATTGTGCAAATTGCTGTTAATAACTGTTCATACATTCACCAGAATAACTTTCGTCCAGTTCAACCAAAGTAGTAGTTTTGTCGTCTTTGAACTTGCTCATGGTTATTTTACTCTTAGCTCATCGACAGTACTGAACCGTCCTCTAGTTTTTTCAAGTATTCATTACATTGTTGAGGCTATTTCATGTACCAGTATGATGATGTATGACCCCACAAGCCTAGCAAGCAATTTGTATATGATAGAAGGATCCGTTTCGTTGATTGTTCCGCGAACTGAGATTCACTCCTTCCGTACCGGACTCCATTTCACGAAAATTCGAGAATATCCACCACACCAACATGTCCCATGTTATTTTGTTGCTCAACAATGTTTTTTCGCTTCCTCAATCAGAACTCAAGGGCTACTCCTATTTCAACCGTTGGGATGGTTTCTGTGAAAACCAATCCCTTAAAATGACACACCCAGCAGGCAACCAAAAAATGTTACATTTAAGAACGTACTATTTTGACGTCAAATAATGTCGAAATATCTGTTACATTGTAAAGGTTCTGTTAAAAATTTTTCATCTTAATTATGCATTATTGAAGCAACTGAACTTTATTTTGTATGGTTAACATGACCAACAGTTTTTCATCCCTGAAACGGCCACGTGATTCTTTTATGTACTTGCGTTCTGATGGTTTTCTTTATGCTCATAAAACGATAGCTGACCATCATTCATGCATTAATAAAGCAATATGTCTGCCCATTGTGAAAATATTCATTGTTTACTAAAGTAGCAGTCTTGCAAGTGCAAAAAGCCAAAAGAATAATGGGCACAGATGCACAGTGTAAGGATTACTGCAGTGGAGTTCGGGTGAAAAAATGAAATTTAAACAGCAAACATGTTTTTGTGACGTTCAAATGAATTACTATCCTCGGCATACGTAATAGTTAATATACTTTGAAGCTATATTTTAGACTTGCTCGGATGTAGAAACAGGCATCTGGAACATTTGGAAGGGTGCAACGTTTGATTATTACGATACTTAGGGAGGCAGAATGTGTGCAAGTTTTCAATAATTTCGGGTCTCTTGCGTTCCGTCAGGTTTTCGGTCGACCAGTGTGTCGAAGAACTACATTTTCTGACCGGTTTTAATACATGCGATGTATAAGTTATGGTTAAAAATGGTAGTGAATAGCTTGTGTGTATTCGTTATCCGGGCGGTTTAGGTAACGCAGTCGTATCATACACATATTTTTCGATTTTCAGGTGCACGGTTTTTCTTTTTTCTGTCTTCATTTCATTAACGTCAGCAACAAGTACAAGTGTTTGAGGCTGAGCCCTTCATCATCGGGGTCTAGTCGGTCTGTTCTTTTTACTTTCAACAGTGTCTGATGATAGTAATCGAAACAGGGATGAACCTTCTTTCTTGAAGACTGTAGCAGGTATCACATTTGTCAATCTGACTAAGTTTCGAGCAAATAGGTAGATGATAAACTAGCATCTATAAGAGCATCTGTCAACTTCCGAAAGATAGTTGTTCCGATGGTTGGTAAATCTGTGAAAAAAGACTTGGTGTCAAAGGAGGTACAGAGGATAGTACTTAGTCGTCCGCTATCAACTGCCAAGCTGAAGAATTGTCAATGAATCCAATAAAAATGGAAAGGTGCGCACACTGGAATCTTCGTGGAATCTCTGCAATTCAGTTGGATAGGAATAGAATCTTCAAGGAAAGGCTCATACGAGGAATATCTTGGGTTTTTAACCAGCTTAAAAGTCGCCTGCTGATAAAGGTCAAAGATGATTTACACTTCCACTCGAATACATACAACCTGAGTTAGATATTCAGCAAGCGACCTTCCTATGACCCCGAAGTGAATTCGGAAGGCGTTGTTGTCGATAAAGCGGAAAGACCATCTAACCATCTTAAGAGTTGGAAACTCCTTTTTCGCAACTATCTCGCGATGATAGGTGAGTGGTTAGTTAGGCGACAGTGGATAACTGGCTCTCTCCTCGGAGTGGTTTTCTTACCCTCCACCATTGCCATGGGCACTGCGGTTCATGAAAGTATTTTTAACACGTTATGTAGTTGAGGAGAAACTCCAAACATCTGAACAACCCTGGCTTTATACAGGAGTAAACTGTAGTACACGAGGAGCACTAGCATTGCACGGTTCTAATTCATTAGTGTGAAAGAGAACGCTGCTGAAAATAAAGTCTTAGAAGTTGTGAAGGTTAATCCTAAATGATAGAGAAACGAGAGCAAACTCTTGGAGACCCTCCCCCTCGGAAATCATGGAAGGAGAAAAAACGATAGGTCCGTTTGTAACTTCCAAAGTTCCTATATCAGGAAAAAGTGTACACATGCACAAAATGATCATTTGAGTATCAAAAGTCCCCAGTTGGTTCGCAATCAGGCCAGGTGGGACACGGTCGAAAGGGTTAATAAGAGTAAAATGGATAGCATCTGAAACAGTGCTATTTTTGACTCGCAAAGATAAGTTTATTCGTTGCACAAGGCTGGCTTGGAAGTGAGCTTTGCTAGGTCAGAGAGAAAAGATCAGACGCTGAAAGATGTATAAAAATGGTGAACTATGGCAAATGCTTCATTAACTTGTACGATATGTTGGTGAGACTGACAGCTAGCGGGAGAGTGTCAACCGTCTATCTCGAAGATGGGCTTAACCACGTCATTATTCCTCACGTTATGTTGAAGGCCCGTCCGAAGTGTCTGCTTGCATATCTAATGAGTGGACCATGCAGTACTAGCAGTTGCTTATCTGAAGACCCTAAGGTAAATCTTAACTGGACTAATCGCATAACAAGAGTTAATACTGCTTAAAAGCACAGGAAAAAGGATTGTAAGGGAAGGAAAAGTGCTCAGATACAGAGCAGGATGTCACCTCTTTTTGACCACCGAATGGGACGGTTGTATGAAATGGTGCGCAGTTGAAGGTCGCAAGAAATCCACTCGTACAACGAATGAAGAGAAGCACCGAAGATCTATCTTCTAATTTGTCGACATATATATCCAACTAAAAACTGTTGTTTACGCAAGCTGTCAGTAAGGTTTTCCCGTGGACCATTTCGGTGTATTCAAAAAGTTCCCTCCTTGTAGTCACTTCATATAGTGTGCTCCACAGATCAATCGGAACGCTCGTCCAGAAGACGACGTATTCTGTGCTGAAGTAGTAAGCAAAAACAGAAAGTAAACATTGTGCTAGGTGGGACTAAATTGTCTGTTCTATAAATGACATTATGGGACACATGGTACCTCAGGCCCACAGATCGTGATTCGATGTTGTGCAAAACAAGGTAAATTCCTAGTCCGTAAAGGTCAGGTAGCAACAGGTAAGTTTGAAAGACTGATGCATGGTCCTTGTATCATATTAATAGCGCCGCTACCGTCACTTCTAATTGGTCACTCCCGTTTCTGGTAATTAAGTCTAGTAACGAAGACGTTCGACTAGACGATGCCAAGTTGAAGGGCTTGCAGGCTATACCCACGACTTCTGTCGATGGCGAGATTAGGAATCCATTCCCAGGGTCAAAATGGAAAGTTCTTGACCCAATAGTGTTAGATGCATTGAGGTCGCCCATAGGAAGATAGTGACAAAACGTCGTAATCCGAGTAATACTTTTAAGACTATTATACGAGCGTCGATGTGAGATCTGCTGTACAAGGGTGAAAAATAAATCATTTTCTGGAGGTGTTTACTTTGATCACACACTTTCAGTTGAAGCCGAAGAGACACATTCATCGTGGTACTGTACTTTCTCGACGGCTGCAGCTGACGACATATTTCGGTTGGGGAAGATTGCGAAACGCCAGGTACGTCCTCAAATGTAGTCTGTATGGTACAATGAATATCTGGAAACGTTCGGTTTATCATCAGACATGTTTACTGTATGTCAGTTTATTGATTTACGTTATGAACTAGCCTCCAAACGACTGTACTGAAACACGTTGTAATATGGAGCTGAGAGTCGCTTAATCTTTTAGCTGTGTGAAGAAAAAGGTACAAGGGCTCGAGGAAGAGGTTAAGTGTGAAGGACAGCTGTTTAAAAGGGAAATATGGATGAGACCTTTACTTTTATATTTCCGTTAGCGGTACCATTTTTGTAGAGGTAAGAGAGTAGCTTGGTTCAAGTTAGGGTGCAGGTGGACGTTTCTATGGGACAAAATAACTTCTTTTGATAATCCGCCAGTGATTTCTTTTTCACCACTATCTGCACTATCACTTGTTATTTTTTACCCCCAGAAATGTGCATGCTAAAACATCTGGGGGAAATATCTAGTAGTGGAGTATCTGAGTTACCCTAAAATGTATGCAGGAGAGGTGGACAATGTATGTGGCTTTTGAAGCACCGGAATGGAACCAGGCAGGTCCATGCAAGTGAGAAATTGAAGGGGATATCTTACAGCTGGCCTCTCAAGAGATGCAAATATTTGGATTGAGAGGGTAACAGAGAGGTAAGTCATTTATCATTGTAACTTTTGTCCTCATTCAGAGGTTTAGAGAACGATGGCCTGTCACAGTAATAGCTCCTTCCGTCGGAGTCAGAGGCTTCCAAATCCTCGAGGGTCTCGGGATGCCGTGGTCTCTTGATGAAGGAGAGGTGTCTCTCCACCGGTGTTTGTTTTGCCTGAGCGACCAAAAGCGGGGCCACCGGAAGTAGCGGGGATGTCACCGGAAAGTCCCACGATCGGTCCACTACCAGTGACCATTGGAGCAAACGCCTTACCATGATAGGTCGCCATGGTATCAATGCGAAAACCGGCTGTTTCTTCACGTCCACTAGCAAAACGCCCCTGGTCGTATCGGGAACAGTGCATCTGAGGATGATGTTGTGGCAGTGCGGAATTAGTCACGGACATACCCGGTTGCCCCGTACTGATGGCCATAGCAGAACCAGTGTTTGTGTAATTGGTAGCACCTGGCGCTGACTTCGGGTATGATGCACCGACGGTAAGAGGTTGGGGAAAACCGGATACCATTGGTACTTCACCACTATGGTAGCCTAACTTACTGTTTGTGCGTGGATCAGGACCGTTTGAATCTTCTTTTAAAATCACATTTCCAAGATTGAACATCCAAGATTGAACAAACACAAACACACACAGAGAAAGATACAGATAACCAGCAGGCGAAAGACAATTCAGTGGGCCGCTACTTCCAACAACCCGGATCACATTCACAACCTCAACCGATACAGACTTACACAACTCCAACCGCTAAACAAACCATCGACGTGGCCCGTGCTACAACACAAAACACAATTAGTCAAATCCATATCGCCTACCTCGCTAATCAAAATCACCCTCTCTCACAGTCCGAATACGGGCTCGCTTAACCCGGACACTTACGCCATTCCTTCCACAATCCATACCATGTGTATGCTTGTCAGCGTCGCCTGTCTCCGAAAACATCGCACAAACCGCCTCATCCCAATTATTCCGCCGAACATTACATTGCATTGAGCCTAGTCGACAATCCACCTGAAATGAACCAGTCCTGGGGGAAAAGACACGCACATATCACGCGAACAACAACTACACCGCCCTAAAATGTAAGCTGGAGGGGTGGGCAATGTATGTGGCTTTTGAAGCACCGGAATGGAACCAGGCAGGTCCATGCAAGTGGGAAACTGAAGGAGATATCTTACAGTTGGCCTCTCAAGAGATGCAAATATTTGGACTAAGAGGGTAACAGAGAGGTAAGTCATTTATCATTGTAACTTTTGTCCTCATTCAGAGGTTTGGGGAACGATGGCCTGTCACAGTAATAGCTCCTTCCGTCGGAGTCAGAGACTTCCAGTGGTACATCATATGTGTTGAGAATAAACTGTAGAATATATAATTGTGATCGTTCGTGTCAGCCCGAGCTTAGAGTCGACATTGAGAGGTGCATTTTATGTAACATAATGAGCTGAAGACATTTTTACTGTCCGCTCGAATAACAATTGAATGAATTATTTGTTATGTTAGCTTTCAACAATTTCATCTCTGCTGTTTCAGCCCTCACAGCGCCCATGCCCGCTATGACAGGCAGCTTTATCAGAAAGTAAATTGACGCTTTAGTGGTCTTGACGCTTAGCATACTTGCGAAAATCAATTTGGTCATGCCGAGTGGGAAGAATATGAGCTTAGTCTTTTGGTAAGGTGGCAGCCGACCTCACCTGCACCGTATGTGATGCACGGCCCACTGTCATACAGCAAACTTTGGATGGACAAAGTCTGTAAAATGCTTCCCGGCGACCAGCTGCTCACATATCCAGCAAGACATGTGTATATCAGTGCTTTTCTCATAGAGGGCAGTTGTTCACCGTTTGCCTTTATTTGGGCTCCATAGTAGATGGTGGGAATATCTACAGCGCACAAGACTTCGGTGCAGAGCGTTCTGCCAACTGACCGCACAGTTTTCTTCCAAACAAACAGAAGAAGGAACCCTGGAAGAATTGAAAATAAAACGATGTTCCTGTTTGCGGTCAATACGCTTAAAAAGGTATCCCTCAAGGCACGCCTTGCAAAGCGTGTCGTTTCCGCTAGTCATATGATACGTAAAACGACTGTATATAGAACAAGCGTACAGTCCACTGAGGCTTCTGAATCTGGTAGAGTCCACTGTAATAGAAAATAGGGAAAACTATTAGTTCCGGGTGGTAGTAACAACCTAATAAAACGCTAACCAAAGCAACAAGTAAAATAAGCAATACCTCAAACACTAACGAATGGTGGTAAATTAATGTAGATATTATCACTAGGACAGTAAAATGAGCCGACAATGTTACCACGGAGTTTTGTATAACATCATGTCACCTGCGGATTTCTCATCCAGCTAGCCTTTCACGGTTGGTTGGGCGATGAATGTTGATGTTTATTGTTGCATAAGGTGATACACACTCTTCGGTTTCCGTAGTTCATTCTGTCGGTAGTTCCTGACTCTTTTCGGTCAATGTGGAATCAGCCGATCTGAAGTGTGTGGATAAACTGGATTGAAGCATTAACTCATTTTCTGCCATTTTGACGTCCGCTATTTTGTTTAGGAAGTTCTCAGTACGGAAGCACTAGATTCGAGGCTTACACTTATCAGAAATAACCGTACTCTGCTGGTTCATTGTAGGCAGTAAGTTCAATCTAAATGAGACGTCCTGTTTACGCAGTTTTCAACCGGATTGAACGGAGCGATCTGTTTTCTTCTTCATTCGAAGTTACCTCTCAAACTAAAGACTATTCATGTAATGTTGCGGTTGGGCGTTTGGATATGGTCATTCGGTCAGGTTTGCTGTGAGGTTACTGGCGTTGTGGACGGTACACTAGTCTCACAAACACGAGGGTCGGAGCACCAACTCTGG
The DNA here is from genome assembly GCA_014338405.1 of Paragonimus skrjabini miyazakii. Taxonomy (NCBI): domain Eukaryota; kingdom Metazoa; phylum Platyhelminthes; class Trematoda; order Plagiorchiida; family Troglotrematidae; genus Paragonimus; species Paragonimus skrjabini miyazakii. Next base: position 35,701 of record JTDE01022166.1, read on the forward strand.
TCCGGAGGGAGGTGTGCACCGCTGATGAACTCCATTGAGAGCAGAACTCGAGTCTAGTGCTTTCTTTCGAAGTGGGCTATTCGAAAGGCTTATCTGAATGGTTAGACAGCGATCAAGTGTATTTACTGTTCAATTTGTAACAGTCCGAACTCTCGGACTTCCATCACCAACGTTTCTGGACCAATTTCATTGCCATCTCGTTAGACTAACGAAGAAACTCTGATATAGGCGTGATGTAGTTCTCGTGCACTTTACACAGTCACTAGAACTGCGTGATTTTTTGTTCTCTACCCCTGTTATAGCTTCGCATTTGTTTATCACGTGTGTGTATTCCAACTGTTTCAGTGTTGATTTTATTCGCCGCATGTGTTTCCACGCTAGTGGTGACTGCTATCCTTCACCCTACTCGAAAAACAAGCCAATAGGACTAGACGAAAACAGTGGACATATGCGTGAGACGGATCTAAGGAAATGGGAACATAGTGAACACAGAATGCCATCACATGTGGGTCAAGAAAGGTGTATAACACAAATGACTCATGGGATATCTACAATAATTAACCAATCAGATCAAAGTTCAAACTTAAATAAGCTCAATTTGCCCACGACTTGCACAGTGGATGTCAACAGAATAGTCACATTCCTGAGATTGCATTCGGTGAACAGCACTCACAGCTGCAACTGAAAAGGCTATGATACAGACCTTCCGTTATCCATTTTTTTTATTATGACACCAAGTCTACATTTTTATGGTTGCAGCAGACACTGAAATAGAATTGAAGAAAGTGGTTACACAGAGTAAGAAAGTGAAGCGAGAAAATTCGTCTGATGGTTGACCCAATAACCGGTCACAGCAACCACACAACATAAACCATGATGGTCATTCACGTCTCGGTATGGATACATGAGCATGTCAGAAGTAAAAGGTTATCTGGCGAAGTGTCCGTTTCGCGATTTTCATCATCAGGTCAATTACATAACAACTTGTAACATGAAGGTTGTCAGGCGAGAAAAATCAGTAGCGATTGGTCATATAGTTACGTCAAGCGGTTTTGGAATAGAGGACTACTAGATGACCGAACTGAGCTTTGGAGATGTCACTGAGTAACTGGAGGCTATGGTAACCGTGGGGCCCGGACAAGTTTCTTCTGAGTGCACAACTGCGGATTATACAACCGAATTCCCATCGCTTCCACTGAGGGAAGACTGTGATTTTTGACTCCTCTGGAATGACTATTGCACAAGCAGCAAATAGAATGGACATTCAATTTCAGTAGGACTTGCTGCCCTGAGTCAACGAGGTTCGCTAGGATTGTACTAGAAGCGGACCTGAACTCGCACTTAATCAATCGTGTGGGGTGGTACTCAATTGTCTTTTAACAAACGTGCCTGGTTATGCAACCGGCTTAACTTGCTCCAGATAAGTTTGTGAAAGAATATACACAAAAGAGGTTACAAGTTTAGGCAATGAATTTTTAAGTTGTACATGGACTACCGAGTTGGATCTGAACGAGATTCGCAGTTATGTCGTACTGCGAGTCTATTCAGCTACGTTACCTGTGCTACCAGTCACCAGTTCAGCCAACGCTTCACCTTTGCAGTATCGTGTAAAACTTCTCCTCTGCAGATGTGGGTTTAATTTCCCGTGATGCCAGTTCCATGCGTCTATCAATAAAGTTTTCGTGATAGGCGTTCTCTGCTAACATCCGTCGTGTAGTCAGGGTATATTTCTGTAGATCTGTGTGACAAACAATGAACAAGATTTCTCTTCTGTCTAAGAGGTGTGTAAGTAAGAAAGCATGTCGGCCGTTCCATGTCCTCTTCCCGCGAATACCTGCCTCAAATGAACAGTATGCACAGCGATTCAGTTTTACATCCGTGAAGGACATTTCTTTGTCTTTCCCGACCTCATGTGGGAAGTTGAGACAAGGATGCGCTGTGCTCGTCTAAGAAAGTAGGTTATCTATATTTATACTTTGGTCAACTACACAGTTAGTATCGTCCACGTACATTTTGTAGAAAATGCTACACTCAATAACCCCATAAAGCGTAGTTCTTTTCAATCTTGTCGTAAAGGTGTCTGCCAGCAATGTGCCTAACGATGACCCCATCGCAACGCCGTCACCCTAAGTGTCTTTTTCCGTAAATCTGAAGCTGTACTGTTAATATCAGCTACTTGAATATCCCCGAGTCAGCCCACATTTAAACCTTCGATACCCTAAGGTCACCATAACCTCCAGTTAATTGTCTTCTAATCCAGAATCGTTTGACGTAATTATATGGTCAATTGCTCCAGATTGTTCTTGCTTGATAGCCATGATGATGTAACTGATCCGATGATGAATAGCCTCAACTAGACTCCTCGTCAAATCAACGTAACTTCCGATTAATGAATGGGACTATCCGAAATGCTTGAATATATACATATATATACATATACACATATATATATATATAGACGTAGAAGTGTTCAACAAAATTTCGCAAGCACCGAACATCCGAAAGTGTACAAAATACTGTTACACACCCGTATGTGAATTCCTACTCACAAACTCTAATCTTCCCATATTATCAGTGACTAATCTCAATCGGACTGTTCAAGAACTATAAAATATCATGAAATAGGCAACCAGGTGAGAGGTCAAACGTTCATCTTATTATAACTCACAGCCATCTAGATCCAAATTCTCGAGCTCTCAGATCTCTATACACTAGTGTTTTAACTCCGTTTGTTGACAAGAAATTTGTAATCCAAATGTCAAACTTTACCAACGGCTGATCCTCAGGAGATGTAGGACGTTAAGACACTACCTATTATTTTCATCAGCTCAGGTGTTTTCAGTAGATCCAGGCGAAACTAAGCCATTGTGAGCCACCCTGAACTACTATGAAATTCAAATGTTATACGCAAATGAATGTTCTTGTGACTTGTTTATCATCTGTGATCGGTTCAGTTTTGACTGCAATGTGCACCTGTAAGCATATTGTGGAATTTCACCGGATTCTGGTGGTCATCTTTCATCGTATGGAAAGGCGGACATAGCTACCTGACTTGGGCTCCCGTTGTTTCATGCAAAAACCATAATAGGCTGCTCACAAAGACTACCGTTACTCAATTGAGTTTGAAGAACAGATAGCGCGCAAGCTGTAGTAAAATCTATAGTGAATTTAAACATGGTTACATTGAATATGAGAACATTCATACTAACCATGTTGAAGAACATATTTTCAGATAAACAGAAAGTCCTCAAATATGCACGTGCAAAGTTAATGGTCGAAATCTGCGCAGCCAACTCAGAAGAAAACGTTTCACAGGCTCTGTGAATGAAACGATTTATATGATTCACCAAAGTCTGTTAAAACTTTGCAGTTCAACCTATCCTACCCAATTCTGTAGGCTACGAGACAGGTAGAAACTGGATTTCATTCCTTGCGCGACTAGTCAATTTAAACTGGTCGGTTCTATAACATAAGTTCATCGAATTAGGTGGTCCTACATACCACTTGAAATAAGCGTTCAGTTCATACAACTACCCTCATCGCTAATCTAGGAAATTCTCATTTCCGGCAAATGAATCCCAATGTTTCTGCATCTCACTTCAATAGAACTGTTCACAGAATACTGTACGATAATATTAAGGCCAACTTGTTAGCTAATGATTTGGCAAACATCATTTTAAAAATTAATGAAAATAATTTCGTGGTCCAGTTTTTGACATCAGTAATTATCACTTGACATTCATCCTATTCTGTTTGAATGCAAGTGTAAGTTCGTCCACAACTTTAGACGCCTCAAAATCGCACATTATGATAGGACATAATAAGGATCAGTTTACTTGAAAATGATAGAATTTTACAACTTTGGCTTGACAAAGGCGTAATTAGACGGATTGGGATAAACTTGTAGTACACAGATAGAGAGCAAACAAACAGAAAGGGTTTTGTGTGCATTATAAGAAATTAAAGCTTAATGAGGGTGGATCTATTTACAGGCAACATAGGTGAGAAACTAAGGTTCTCACATTAAGAATCTTCTAACTCATCTCTTACACATGCAGTCAGAAAGCCCCTCAAGATTTATCGTTCAAGTGATTGGTTGTCACTTACCGGATTAAGCTACTTCTAGCTAATCAGTTCAAACGTCATGGGAGTGCCTCTCATGCCCACCGATTAAATCGGTAATATTCCAAGCAGTGACTGCTGCACTAGGAAGCACAGAAAAACCCAGACATTCCAATCACATATGATATCTTGGGAATACATCACTTGATTGATCCCGGTTCTGGATCTATGCTAGTGTCAACCAGTTAAGTCTGATCTTAACAGACATTTTCGAAATGATGTGGGCAAGATGGCACCTGATACAATCAACTTCTTTTTACTTGAGTAGGTTTCGTAATTTCTGCTCCAACTCATTCATTGCACTAAAATACCCGTTTCAGGTTGTTTGTCAGTTGTCTACTAAGGAATCATCAAGATGTTACATTGGTTAAATCATTTTCTGTGCTCAACATTATAAAATGATAACTTCCCAGTTTAGTCCATCAAGGTCGTGGGGCCGTTGTCAGTAGATGACTGTCGGCGAAGACGTGGTGTATACATTTGTGATACACCTTCTAGCATCCAGACAGCGTTATCACCCGGGCAAAGTTGAAGTAGTTTACGAACGCCACTGTCAGAGCTGGCAAGCTAATAATCCTTTCACTGCGTATGTTTTACTATTGAGTGGTCGTACTCGAGCCATATCTACCCTCCTACACTGAAGCCATGACTCCTTTAATCATATTTCCTAAATCTTTGAATTTTATGACCTGCTTTTACCTCCAGACTCCTATGAATTCTAAAGATAAACATTCATAAAATCTGAACACGAATTCTTTGCTTTCTTTCCAAACTAGTCCGCTGAAAATTTCACCTATGCACAACGACTCATGGTTAACAACGGCTATGTTCATGTTGTGACAGTTGTTATCTGTTGGGTAATCAAGTTAGTATGCTACGCTTCTTTGAAACACATATTTTATATGTTTAGATTGAATTCAAGGCATGAGCCACAGTCTTCGTCGGTTAAGCCCGATCCTTTAATCTAAACACTGTAATGCTCAGGTGAAAAAGAAGCAAACACCTCTGCAGCTAAATTCATTGGTCGTTTTTCCTAATGTGTATACATGTCAATATGTATGCCAGGTTTCCTAGTTATGCAAAATACACACATTTCATGCAAAAGTAAATATATACCTGATGTTTTCTGTCTATCTTTTCATAATCTGAGTAGTGATTGCTGAGATAAGGTAAGTTTGTGCTGGAAAGTGGACGTTGTGTGACAAATGATGGCGGCGTTATCAAAGACCAGTTGACAAACAGTTACAAGAGTAAAACTCGTAGTACCTAATCCCACTTTCAGAATTTACATCTCACTTTCTCTAACATAGAGCAGAATCGAAATATTTTTTGGTAAATTAGTACAAATAAGTTAGTATTCGATTTAGAAATATTCAGTGCATATTGGTAGCCCTGTGGTAATGGCGTTCCTCCATCAGTCACACGGACTTGAGTTCGAGTCTTATTTCTGCCACGGCTCCGGTCCAATCACGAATAGCCTAATAGTATCTAGCTTAAATTCGACCAAGTGTGTGACGTGACAAAAACCTCTTGTGTTGCAAAAGTACAAGATAATTTTATCAGCAGACAGAAAAATGACAACTGGTAAATCTTTGTTTGAGGGTTAATTCCTCATCTTGTGCAGAGTAGTATGGTGCCCACACGATATAATGTTTAGTGATTAGTGCACGGAGTTTTGACTACTTTCGACAATCAAATAACCACATAAGTTTCCATTCAAGGCATAGGACGTTTTCCTAATTTAATGAAGATGGACTACACCGGTTTGGTAATAAGAAATCAGTAAAAACGATGCTGTTTAAGGTTCGGATGTAACAACTGCATGTCAGCTCTATAATTCCGCTAAAAAATATCCATATCGAGTTAAAATGACGGTTGCTAAAATGCTCTCAATATTTTCTACCGGCCGGTGCAGCAAGTGTGACGAAAAGATTGTTCGTGTTCAGGAATGCGTGAAAAATTGGCATATGTTCCATTACAAACTTGATTAATTTTGCAGGATAACATCATGCATTCAATGCCACACATCACGGGCTGGCTCGTAAAAAGATAAATAGTAGTCATGGCCACATTAAAATCGGATTAGAATGATAGAAAATATGATTGATTACTTCCACCAATAAACGGAACTTGCAATTGTGTGGAAAACCAGACAGCCATGTACAAGTGAGTGGATCATGTAACCAACTCACATGCGCCGTCGCTCTCTTCGACTTGAATCGTTATTTGGAAGCACATGATAAATATTTAGTCACCGCAGTCACCGTAATTGGGTGCACTGGTACGATCAGTCTGCCAGACTAAGTTGTCTTTGACCAGTAGATAAGTTCTTACCGAGCAAACGAAACAGACCATGAATGGGACTGAAAATACAAGGATTATATTTAAGAAAGCGCACTCTAGAGCCTATCAAAACGGGTGGTTGATTGTAGATACATTCAACTATGCAACAGAGGAGCCTGGAGCTTTCATAGCAACTTTTAGAAATGTACACAAATCACGTTTCTAACGCAGTAGTCCATTTATGATGAGACGCGTTTATTCTAATTTTCTCGGTCGTTGCTGTCAAGGGGTAGATAAATTTCGACGGGCAATGCCAACTGACTGCAAAAAGCAGAGATCACGATTAATGCATATTTGTGTCTGGTTGAACAGTAGTAGATGCCGGCCAAGCTCCAGATGAGTGGACTTTTCTGTTCACTTTTCCCATTCGATTTTGATGATGCATTGATCATTGTGTGACTTTATTTACAAGCTGTTTCATTTTGTGCTGTGCCGGGTAAGTAATAGTATACCGCAAAATGAATTTCTGTATGCTATGCATTAAACAACTGCGCTAACTTTTTATCACCAGATGCAAAACAAATATTATTATAGAAACAGGTCATTCACATCTATTCGACTATTGTTTGGTACAAGTGTGCGGACGACATGTCCCGACTGCGTTTACCTATGGGCAAACATCTCCCCTTGTTTTTAGTGTTGACATTTAGTGAACTCGAATATTGACGGTCCCCCTAACGTGACGCGGTTTTTGCATCTTGTCGTGTACTGATTGCAGGTATGCTGTTAACAAACGACGTATTTGAGAAAAAACGCAAAGACAGTCAAGTAAGCATCATCTCGTTCGCTGTTTTCAATTACGTAGGTCCATGTGCAAAATTTTAAAGTTGTCAGTCAACAGTTAGTCACGTGATCAGGCTGTAATAGTAGATACGAATGTATATCGCGGAACAAGAAATGATAGATTGAAAAAAGTAGGAACAAAGAAATAATATAGGAAAAATATTCGATCTATGTAACATATTATCAAAATAGCAACAGATTCATTAGCATCTGTCTTTGAACACACAATGGTCGTTTCGTATGTTGCATTGCAAGCCTTTCGGAAAAAGCTAAAGTGTCTGTTCAGTGTTCAACAAATAACTAGGAATACTTAAACGCAATCTACTCAATGGACAGATTTTTGCAAACTCTTTGTAATTGTATTATTTGCTGTCCTACTTTTGCCACTCAAAAGCCAGTTGGGAAGGTGTTGCAGTCAACATACTGCAAACCTCAGATTTTGCGGATTTTTCTCAGGGTTGGGGGATGCCAGTTGTTCTGTACAGCACGATGGGTTTGTCCAACATATGAGTAAGAGTTACTGCTGTTTTACTCTTCGTTCCACGAAGAGTGTTACATAGTCGTTTTGTAGGGTAGATATATAAACATTTGTTTTCGCAGTACAGCTGTCACGGTCGATCTAGAGTCAAGTGGTTTCAAACTTTTGTAAATAAAAGAAATTGGACATCCATTCTGGATAAAACCAAACTCCTCAGAAATGTGCTCACCTAAACAGATCTTACAAGGTCTGTGACGTAGTATTCGCAATTGTCGCTTAAAAAAATTTAATCGTTTCTACCCATAAAATTGGTTCAGCCAGTGAATTGGCGCAGAATAACCTTTGTAACTCAGCAATTATGACTAATATAACATAAACTGGTTCTCGGTTGAAAGATTAGACCGAATCAACTGAACATAGAAACTTACCTGCTTCAAAACTAAACTCAGGAAAAATATGACTATCAAAGATGGAAAACTTAATCTTTGGCACATATTTGTGTATACCAAGGAATAACCTTCAAATTCAACCCATCCAGACCGAGTGCACATCAGACAAGTTGCATTATACAAAGTTATGATAAATTCCGTGCTCGCCTTCTCGAACAAAATTCTCTTAGTTCGGTCAGCCGCTGTAAAACTGAACATTGTCAGTTTTGTTTACTTCAGGCTTTCATGCAGAATGCGTGCAACAGATGCTGATATATATTTTATACTTTCTGATGGATGATTTTAACATAACCTCTTTGCAGTGATACAATTTAAGTCTAATCCCGTGAAGTTTATTTGTACGCTGATTTACTACTAAAAAGTGCGCACGCGAGATTTAAAGAATGTGTTTACTGATGACGGAATGTAATATTTAACAGACGACAATTCATTCTTCATTACTGCGAGATATATACTATATTTCATTATCACCAATACAAAGATTAAGACAGAAAGTGTACAAATGAATATGGCTTTTATCTTGTTTTATTGCCTACTCTGAAGTGAACAAAATTTGAAAGTATTCCTCCTTGGACAAGTCGTACTAAGTCAGTGACTTGAACATCCTATCTTCTTGTTAGTATTGTTAGATACTTCTCAGTGTACATGAATAGTGTTGCATGAGTAGAAAGTTATAGTACTCAACCACATCAAAGGTTCAAGAATTCCAGTCATAAACTAGAAGATGAAACAGAAGGAGATTTATTTGTTGCATACCAGACAAATAGTATTATGGAGGCAGCTGTTGTCACGATAATTATGAGCGAACAAACTCTGTTACTTCCGCCGCATTTTTCCGTACACTCAAAATCGATCGTACGTCTTTGTCTCAGATAATTAGATAGTAATGGACATCTAATAGGTGCGCCTAAAACATTATAGTTTCAAGCAATGCTTGTTTGTTTTAAACTGTATGGTGAAATTTATACTCACCTGCAATTTTTGAACAAGACGCAAACTGATCAATGAGAATCACTGAAAATTACTGCCTTTTACGAAATCTTACCCATAAAAGATGTCTAGTAAGATTTTATTTTCATATGTTCTGCCACATTTTTCCCATAGCCAAAGCGTTGATGATAATTGGAATCTGCAATAGATTGTGGGTCAGATGCAAAACACTGTCAGCAAATATCAGTAGCAATCACCTACAACTTCTTCTGAAGCCACGAATTTAATTACACGATGTTCACTTCAGTACAGTTTTAATGATGTGACTGAAGCTGGCACAACCTATTAATTCATTGCGTCGTAATAAAAAGTTTCAATCTTTTACCGGATAGTTATTAAGCATTAAAAAATGTTTGGACGAGATTCGAATCGGTAGGCTTCGCAAGAGGAAACAAAATCTTGGACTGATGGTCACCAACGCAAAGCTAAGCAGAGTTACGAAGAGCACATGTTCAATCAGGATAAGACTACGGTTTTGTTTGTTGTCGATCACCCAGACACGTCTAATGCTGAAGTTTATATCACTCAGACGTTGTCTTTCAACCAGGTAGCTTTACAAATTAGACAGTGTCTAACAAAGTGGCATGAAGCAGTTATCATTTCTCGCACAAAAGTCATCAACATCATTTTTGAAAATCTCAAACTGGTGTTGGGTAGCAAGGATTAGATTTGAAGGTAAAATTAAATCATACCGATCCACTTTCTTATGTGAAAGATTTGGCCTACTTGTACTGAGATATATTACGCGCTGATTCACTTGAAAGGGAAGGACACTCTAGGTTGGCGCTTTTTCCGTGTGAATAAATGTTACTAGGGTTGATGCTACAAGAATACCTGACTGATCCGCATTTAGTATGGTTAACTAGAGTTTCTGAACTGGTGAACATGATTACATGTAAAAAAAGAAAATATTTCTACTTCTGCCGGAT